>CM057820.1:105321778-105616778 GCA_030067965.1 Latrodectus elegans | reverse complement strand
TTTATGCTCGATAAAATAGAAATATGCTATTCAAATATTTTTATGTTAGCATTATTTGTTTTGTTTAACGATTGTAATTATTTAATAGTTTGATTAAAGGTAGTGTTTGAACTAAGACTTATTAAATTTTGATATCGAAACACGCTACAGATGGCACCATCATTGAATCCACTGCCTCAATTTCGACATTGATCTGGAATGGGAGAATATTTCTTCAAGCCATTACACCCGTGGTAACTGCTCAACGACCCCCCACAAAACTTTTGATTCCACAGATTATCGAACACGTATATTGCATGTACTCGGTGGGTCTTTGGCAGCATCGAGAAGCGAACCCAGCCCTACCGGATGGAAGACCGATGCCCTAACCACTAGACTACCACAACCACTATTCAGGTGTTTCTGCTTTGTGCATATGCATTTGTCAGTTTGTGCTTCAAAAATTTCTGGCCTTCCTAGGTAATGATTCGGGCACAGATGCCGTAAAATCCAGGATGTCAAATTCTAAACTTAGTAATTTTTTTTGGCGGATTTTTTTTTTATTTGGCAACTTGGTTTTTATTACGTTATACAGATAGAGAGACTTATAAGAATTATGTAGAATATTCTATTTTGGAAACCCCCTAATATTTAAGTCATTGCGGGTCGTCACAGTTCGTCATCTTAAGAACATTTCCTCATCACAAAAAAAAAAAAAAAAAAATTCAGAATTTTGGCAACTGTGCCATGATTTGGATTCATGGATCATAAGAAACATAAATGTGAATCGTTATCTAGGAAACATCCTCCCGGAAATAATTTTGCCGTTTATTTTAAAAAAAGATTTGCAGCAGGTATCAATTTCATCGACACAACGTCGCGTGATATCGCAGGCATATGCTCTTATATTCAGCATTACTCTTATAATATGTTCTTACAAATATTATGATAAATATTTATAAGACAATATATTCCTAAATTACATGCTCTTAAGTTTTACTTGGCAAGAATGGCATCAAGAATCAAATTAACAGAAATAATTTTGAGAACTCATCAATAACGTATGACGATAAATGTTGCCAGATCATTAAAACTTATTTTGGGAACTCATAACATATCTGCATGGTTAAATAACTTTGTTTCAAAGTATTAAAGAAATTTGCAATTTTTTTTAAAAAACATGAGACCAAACTCTAATATTTATTAAAATAGTGATATAAAATATGTATAGAAATTAGCCTTTTAAGTTCAAAGGCACCTTATATCCTACTTAAGTATCATCACTCAATATTAGTTAAAAAAGAGACATGTTCTATTTAGACTGTGAATCAGAGTTCGCAATAAATCCTCATTCAAGAGATGGATTACGTTACCATTGTGTAACTGATGCGATGTGTGAAAAAGACTTCTATTGTTCTAGATAATTGCAATCATAAACGTTTTAAATTGTTGCTAAACGTTTTCAATGTCAAATGTATTTAAGGAGATTTTTTTCTCAACAGTTTGTCGAGACTTAAAAGCTAATTTAATTTGGTGCTTATCATGTTAAATTGGTTAAATCAAAATCTTCAAACTTGAGACCAGACTTGATTACATTAACCATAGTTTATTTAAATACATCCATTGTGAGAAAATTCTATTTCCATTTTTTGCACATATAAAATAGATATTCTATGCTAGAAACTAATATATATTTCAAAATTTGTATGAACATCTGATCTTTAAAAATTTAAAAATATCAATTTCACATTACTGTTGCACTTTTAATGATATAATGTAAAAAATTGTAGATGTAAATTGTAACACGCACATCGCGTTCAATTTTCGTAGGAAATTTAAACATTGTACACTTTTATTTTAACAGTGGGTAAAATGGAATTATTAAAAACGCATAAGGGTTGCGTGTTTTGTTTACTATGGCCTAATGGTAGAACACCAGTCTTCAGAACAAAAGGTCCCGCGTTCAATCACAGTTATTATTGTAAAAAGGGAGCTGCTTTCTGTATGCACGTCTGTCAGAAAGGGTGCAGGAGAATTTTCCGGGTTTCCTTCTTTCTAACTCGTAAACATGGTCCACAATCTATGAAAAGTTCTCCTTGAAGCAACTCACATGGTGAATATTAAAATGCTTTACAACGCTACAGATCGCTAGGTTTTCCACTGTACGGTATCAGAGAGGTTATACGCTATTATGTGCAAACCTGAAAAAACCATTTGCATAGCATTACATAACGTACAGGATTATTAAAAATATTTGAAATTTATTTCATTTGCTAAATTTTATGCAATCTTATATGAGATAATTAGAAGCAGTCTAGTTTATCAGTAACATTGTTTATTTATTTTACAAAAATAAATTTTATACTTATCATAACTGCAAAACAATACTATTATGCACCTTATATTTTAACCGAGAGCTAAAAATAATGGAATAAAAATAAACACCGGAAAGTTCGCAGCACATGAAAATAACATGTTAGATAATTAATATCAGATTTATTACCCAGCTATTTTTTCTTTATAAATAAAATATTATAAGGAAAAATTATTTATAAGAAAAGCATGAAAAATAAGATTCATACATACAAATATAATTTTTTTTTTTTGTTTTCATTTTATTGATCATTCCAAATAATACATCATTACAAGCATTAATAAATAAACACGTTGCCCCTAAAAAATCAATTTCATTAGGCCCTCGAACCCCATAATATCTTTATTTGCAAAAGCGCCCTAAGGTATTTGCTCCTCAAGCTGTTGATTACGGCCTAATTCAAGGTCTGTAAGACAGAAGTTACATTAGGCAGAAAAAAACTTCTCACGAATCGATTCAAGATCTGGGATTTCATCATGAGGCGTGCAGTTATCCACCATTTGAAGAACTTTAGGATTCTCCTATAAAAATAGACCATCAAAAGTCTCAATCAATTTTCTTAACTGATATTAATCATCCAAGCTTTAATGTTAGTATGATATTCAACTGGTAGTTTTTTTTTAACATTTTTTAAACATGTATATTTTAAAATTAATTTTTATATTTATCGCTTTTTAAAGCTAAGTGTTCTTTCAGATAATATCTTAAAAGCAAACCTGTCTCGTTTGCGTTGAAAACATCCCTTGAGTCTTACTAAAGTAGGTCTTCTACATTCCTTCTTTTCATTCAGTTTCCGAAATTTTATTCATAATTCCACTTTCACCACACAATTCTCTAAAGTTCAAACCGTGACTGGTTCTAAATTTTTTGGACCCAACCGTTTCATGCTTTGAAATACTTTATTGTCATCTTCATAGCTTGGAATTCTCTTTAATGAAATTACCGTCAATAGGAATGTTCATTTTCTCTTATTTTTTTATTTATTTTTTTTTTCATCCAAACTAGCAAAACTTTTTCCAGTTTCGGGTATTTTGCTTTTTTTACAATATTTTCAAGAGGAAATACTTCTGCTGGCTCTGTTTCCCTTTTTAAGGATTGTTTTACTGAGTTTTTAAAATGGTTGAGAAGCTTTTCTTTGAAATTTTATATTTTTTGACAATTTCTGTCTTATTTAATATTTTTTTCTTTTATTTCTTTTAGAATTTTCTCTCTTACTTCGACTAAAAACATTCAACTGCGACAAATCCCCAACGGAACCGGCTCAATCACCCTCTCAACAAAAGAAACTTCATAAATTGAGTTGCTTTAATTGAAATGAAACCAACTACAAAACCGAACTTAGTTTAAGAGTTTTTTTTTTTCACTTTCTGTGCTCTCACATTTGGAGAGGAGAGTTTTCCCCCTTCTGCTTTTTGCATTCTAGAAGGATACATGTCGAATTCGACATTATACTTCTTTCCCCTCGGCTGTTTTTCTCTATAAAGTTCGGAATGTCTGCACGTATCGCTATGCTCTTCAAGAATGAATCAAGTTCTCCGGCGTTACATGAAAAAGAAATTAAATAAAAAATATCAGATCATAAAAATAAATAAAAATCTGAAAAGAAAACTATTTGTCAGGAACAAAAGTTCGCAAAAATAAGATTTTTAAAAATTTTAGTCTGTAAATGAAAGTTAAAATTAAAACTTCGTAAAAAAAAAAAAGTGAGTTTTCGTAAATGTTCGTAAAAACGAACATCTATTATATACATTAGCGCCTATTTTATTATGAATCTACTGAAATCTACACATGTATATAGCAATTGTTCTCTGTATAACTATGTACTAAAATATTTTGCATGGATTCCATGTTATTTATTTGCATGCAAATTTATTTATATAAAAATGTAGATATATGAAGTTACCCTACTTTTACATAATATACCCTATAAATATACCCTATTTTTACATAATGTTTTATTCGTATAACTGTAAAAAAGTACCTTGTAAAAGTAGGAACACTTCACCTATTTGAAATTCAGTCCATTTAATTTTGTTTGATCTTGATTACAATGACATATATCAGTTTTTAATTAAAATCGGTATATATATATATAAATTTGTTGCTAACTTAGGCAATCCTTAATTTTTCAGAACCCCGATGAAATAATCTATGGAAAGTACTGTGAATGTAATAACTTTAACTGCGATAAAAAGGACGGTAAAATATGCAGTGGTAAGTATCTGATTTATTACTTAAACTATGAAAGAGTCTAAAACATTATTTAAAGATATTTGTATTAAAATAAATGTCTTTGAATGCAAATTAATAATTATCTCTAACTCCAGTTAATTTATTAAATCAAAATTAGCGATAATTATTTATTTTATTTAGGGAACAGTGATTGAAATTTCATCCATATATTTATTTTAGAAAATTTAATAGTTAGTTTTTTAAAAATTAGCATATACACTTAATATATCTTTTGAGAAAATATGATAACAAGAATGTACAATGTATATTATTTTTTTAAGTCTGATGTGTTGTAATAAAATCGTAAACGTTTTAACAATTCGTAAATCTGATAATAGAAAGATCTGAGATTCAAAATCTGGAATCTTTTGAATTTTGTTTCATATTAAAAATTGTTGAATATATTAACTCATTAACTCACAATTTTAACGAGAATTCTTATAATTTTGATGTTAACGGCTTTTTTGTATCTAATATTTTTTCTGTATAATATATCTTTATAAATAAATGGAACGTTTATCTATATTATTTTTAATTTAATTTGTTATATGCAAATTTCTTATAAATATCTGTTATATATTATCTATGCAAAGTTTCTTTCAATAATCTTGCTTCGTGTATTTCTTTTTATGTATACATGTATATAAATAAAGTCTAGCATCTATGTGAAAACAAACAAAATCTGATGAAAATAAGATCGGTGATAAACAATAATACAGAAAAGTGAATCATACGTTTAAAAGCATTTCTAATTGGGCCTGGACATTGTACTTAGCAGTTAACTGAGCCACTATTTGTCCCTGTACTTGTAATATTTTATCAATATTTTTTTTTAATTTTATCTTTCGAACGAAAAATATTGAACACTAATAAGAAAATGAATTTTAATTTAAAAAGTAAGTAAATGGAAATAAATTCAATCATTTTAATCTGTATAAATTATTTTGATCTCTGCATCACATTTTAATCCTACAAAACAGCCTTTTAATTATTCTTTAATTGTTTTTTTATGATGATTTACGACACTACTTCAGTAAAAAAACAAAAACTTAAAAAAAAGAAAAAATGTTTTTATTATTATTATTAATTATGAGATTTTGGAATTATTAGAACGACTTGGATTCAAGTGAACTTAGGCATCTTTTTACCTTTTCTTAAATAACATTTACTTTTATTTTTATTTTTATTTTAAAATATTTCACATCCTATCAAAATAATTTCGTTTTTTTTTTCAATTTGCGCATATCATTACATATTACTATTTTTAGATATTTTTCATCATTTGTTATTAATTATTTGCAAAATAATTCATCTATATGTTATGTTACATGGTATAGTATTTATTATTGTAATTCTATTAGAATTATAATATACTATTTTCTTAGTTTCTAACTACTTTTTATTTTATTTATCTGTGATTCCATTTGAATTATTATTTATTGAGTTTTATTCTGTTTTAAAAAGAATGCTTTTCTTAATTACTGTATACTTTTAATTATAAGTATGTAATTTTCATTGTCAAAACTATTTTATATATATACTTTAAGAGTACATTTACTCAAAATAAATGCATTCTGAAAACTTTCGGAATACTTTCAAAATAAATATATTCTAAAAAGAATACGAAATTGTATATTTTTCAGAACGCATTTTAATAATTTAAATACTTAAAAAATTACTTATTCAGGATAAGAAATCATTTTAATTCCCTCTATTTTTTTTCGCGCAGTATGTTAATACTATGTATCATGTAATCAGTAATCAATTAAAAATGTGTAAAACAGATTTCTATGCAAGAATTCTTAAAATAATGATTTATAAAAAATAAATAAATTTGATAAAAAGCAATAAGAAATGCGAATACCTTTTAATAATTTTTAACAACAAGTTTCACGTTAAATTTTATAATCATTATTTAAATTACATCCAGCATTTAAACTGAAAAAAATTATCTTGCTTTACAATCTAAGTAAAGAATACTTTTGTATACGGAAACACTAATATTAACCACATGTCACTGAATAAAATCAATAACTTATCCATCATGTGTGTGTGTATTAATAAAATAAATGGAATTAGCCGAAAAATTAGTTTTTACTCCAGTAAATAGCTTTCAACAATATTACATGCTGCTTATATCTTAGAAAAATGGGATGCATTACCTTGAGTTGAGTTGGGATAAAAATGGAGTTAACATTTGAGAATGCATATGTTATTGCTATTTTTTTAATTTTTTTGTTCCATGATCTATTAATGATGAAGCAACTTATAAAAATAGCATTATCGATAGGAAATGAGATATAAAGTGCTTTATTATACAATCTAACTTACAATTATTTTATTTGTAATTTATTGATTCTTCCCTTTCTCTCCTTCACAAGTTGATTTCATCTGCATTTTATACAAAAATATTAAATATGCTTACATTTTTTTGTTATGAAATTTATTTTTAATATACAAATAAATTTTTTTATTCTTAATTTAAGGATATGACATCATTTTTGTATTTCTATATATATGAAAACATTCTACATATATGAATGCGTAATTTCTTGGAAATAAGTTTACGAGCTACATTTGCGTTTTTTGTACACATATATACTAGGGGGGCACCATATATAATAAAGGATGTTGGTTAGCACGAGATATCAGCATAGTCGTATAATCTTTGAATTTTATATGATAAAACATAATTTTTGTAAGCCGATCATTCGGCAGTTACAACTATGAAATTCTTACTGCAGTGGATTACTATAAATATATATTGTATTTATAGAATGTCGTCCATATTGCGTTTCTATTTTAAATTTTACCAAATATTATTTTGTTCCTAACAAATCTTTTATATTTAAATTTATTAATTATTTCCAACATGCAAATAAATAAATATTCTCTGTTATATCATATATAATTATTATGTAGCATTATAATTCTAATGACAAATACAGATGCATGTATTCACTATTTATGGAATGTTAGAACAAATTGAAAAACAAAAGCATTTACATTTCCTGTAAAAATTAAGATTACTTCCTAGAACTTAAACAGAAATTTAGTTTTATAAATAATTGGAAACAATCCTTTTAAAATTGCATGCACACTATCAATTATTGCCTTTTTTCGTAGTTGCTTACATTTTACTTAAATTTTTGACACTAGTTGGAGATAAAAGAAAAATTCAGTTTAAACAACAATGTTCACAAAAAATGTATAGGATATTTTTTACAGCTTTATCTTAGAAAAACAGAAGCATAAATATTTCCTTCATAGAAATTTTCTCCTGATCTCTGACTTATCAATTAAGCATTTCGTTAATTAGTGTTCAATCTTAGTCTCTTTATCAAATCATTTGGTTAAGCATCTCGCTATTTAATTCCAAGCTTTCGTTTCCTTAGGAGCTTTATTTTCAGCCTAGTGTGTATGGTGGTTATGAACTTCGGCTGTTACCGAGTAAGCTCGAGTTCTAATTTCCATGGATTTAAAACTGGGGAAGAGTTGGACTTTCTGCCTATAATGGATTCCAATTTTGAAAAAGAAAGGAAAGTATTTTCCTGTTCCCGTCTGGAGTTGCTGTCCTCTTCAATAAATGTTCTCTGCTTCTGTTGTGATTGTTCTTTCTCATGTACACATGATGGGGACACACGACAAAAAAAAACACTGTATATTTAAGGGAATATAAAAAAAAATTAAGGATCATTTTGTTCATTTTAGAATTTCTCTTTAGTATCCTCTCATTAAATTGCTCGCAATACTACTTCGTAGTGAACCCATTCATGATGGTCCAAACATCACAATGATCGTTAAGAAAGAAGCCACTCGCTCACTGACTGACGAGAAATTGGCTTAAAGATCATAATTAACTTGAGCCATATCGGTGGTCACAGGAAATCAATGTTATTTTCGTGTTATATGGTTTACATGTAATGTTCCCTTTTTTACAACAAAGGTTATAAAAATCTTACAAAATAAAATGATTCACATTTTCCCATCATTTTTTGGTCGAACACAGAACTTTTATGCTTCATACATGTATTTAACTGCGATGGTACGTTTAACTTCTTGCAAAAAATTTCCATTTTTAAGTTAAAAAAAGTATCGTACTCAGACATCATTTCTTAACTGTTTCTACAATACTATTTTCTAAATTTCATACTTAAATTTGCTATATTTTTACTGAAAAGCATTTGATGATTTTAGGCCCAGACCATGGCGTGTGCGATTGCGGTTCGTGCAAGTGTTTGAAAGACTGGAGTGGCGATGACTGCAGCTGTAGCGAGATGACAGAATCCTGCGTAGGTCTGAATGGGGTAGGCAAAATTAAAAATCGATTCCTTCTTGTAACGTAGATTTATACGTCTGAAATCACTCATTTTACATCTATAATGAGTATGTAATTGCAATATTAATTAAATATAATTACTGTAATAATATCTGTAAAGTGTAATCATAAACGATCCTTCGAAACTAATGTGATGAAATGTTTCAGGAGATATGCAGTGGCAATGGGAAATGTGTGTGTGGTTCTTGCGTGTGCGATAGTGAACAACAAGATTATTTCGGGACGTACTGTGATGATTGCTCGGTGAGTTAATGTCCTGTTGTAACCAAAAATAAAATTAAGTATTGACTATAATTAGTGATTCCAAATTTGTTTATTATAAGTAAATTATTTAAAACTGATAAATCATGAATTAACTATGGAATTCTATTGGTTTAGTCAATATTTGTCAAAAACTAATACTTTTTTTCTATTTTTCTTCTTTCTATATGAGATTTACATTTCAATGCATTAAATGCGTAAATGATATCATCTTCCTAACCTCGGGATTACGCTGGCCTGGTTGGTTAGGGCGTCGTTCTCATTATCGGAAGGTAATGAGTTCGAATAATGGCTTAACTGTAGATGGCTAAAGGTGGGTGGAGCGCATTGAGTATGTCGTAGTCGCAATGTTCTTCAAGTGAAATAATACCTCTGGGGTGGTAGGCTAAGCACTGGAGGTCTTATGCTTGGTCCCCGCTTCAAAATCACGAAGACTCCTCCCGGCTGCTTCTATCTAACTGATAAAGACCAACTCAGGATTAAGTACTATCTTACGAGATAGTACTGAACGAGGTGTCTGAAGAGATTATTCTGATCCCGCTGATTCTCTCTTTGGATAAGAATAAAAAATTTCAATTGCTGAATAATCATTTATATCTTTTCAGTATACATATATCATAAATAAAATATATTTATCTAAATGATAATGCGCTGTACTATTAGGTGTTAGAGTCACATAAACAATCCTAATCAACTTATAAAAAACTGAAATTAAGCATCTATGTCAACACACTCGAATGCGTTGTTACATATTCTAAAATCTGCTTAAAGATATGAATGGTGTATGGTAGTCACCAAAAGCTCTGAGACCCAAGTCGATGCATTCAACAGTTCTTTAAAATTCGAAATAAATAATATCTTTTCTGTTATATAGTGGCCAACTAATAAGCCAACTAACAGCCCAAGGTTATTATTATGTCCACAGTGCCAGTTACTTTATGATAGGTCTTTTCATAGATTGTGAGTCGTATTCGCGTGTCATACGAGAAGAAATCCGAAAAACTACCGAGTATCTTATTCGACAGACATGCATGATGAAGGCAAAAGCGAAATATCTATCTCCCTTTGTTTCATAGTGTCTGGGATCGAACCTGGAACCTTTCATTCTGAAGAACGCTGTCTTATTTCAGGTCATGGTAAACCGTGCAGAAAAAATATCTTACCTTAGTATAAAATTATTAAATAAATTATAAAATTTTAGCATTTGAATTAACATATCATATATATTTATATATGAAATATTACATTTGTATAAACTTTATCATAACAACCAATAAAAGATCATATCACTTTTTATATTTGTAAATTTTATGAAGATATTCTAAAAAGATTATATTAATTACGGTATCGTGTAAAACTCATATTGTTCACTTTTATTCTATAAATGGTGTTTAATAACTTTTTTCAATACACGTTATATTACTACAGTAATATTTTCATATCTAAATTGCCAGTATCCTGCTGTTTTTAATCAAATAAAAAAATATTCTTGGAATCTTAATATGAAACTAAGTAGCGACTGTATAACTTTTTAAAGGAATTCTAAGACTGTCTTGCATTTCATCACCTCTTCTAAAACAAAAGAAAGACATCGCCGTTTTTTTATATATTTTCCCATCTTTTTTTGGCTCAAACACTGATACTGTCTTCATTTATTTACTCTTACACTCCACACAGATATGCCTTATGATTTACCGACTGAAGCATTTTTTTAACATGCTTGCATAATCTAATTTGAGGCAATGCCAACAGTCTGACGCAATGGAATATCTTAAGTTAATTATCCCTCACTAAGTAGTAAGAATTTCTTTTGCACTATAAGCATAGTCATATGTATGATGTTCTTTATTTTTTAAGAAATTTGTTTCTGGATGTTTTTAATCAGGGATATGGGATAAATGCGGGTTAATACGAGGCCTAAAACTATGCAACTGGAGACCTACTTCAACGAGAACTGATTTAACTTAAATATAACTTTCGTAAAAGTCAAATAAATGGAAAAATATTATTAATCGATGTTCGAGTAATTTAAGACATTATTCATCTCATTTTGTACTTCAATGTGAATTATGTTATTTCAAATCTAATGAATGCCTCACATATCGTTTATTCAAGGAAGAACTGATTTCTTAGATAAAGAGGCCTTAAATGTATCCATATATGCTAATATTGGCATTGCAAAGAACTATTAGATGTCCTTCCATTATGAGAAGCTTTTATCTAAATGGACAGAGGAACATATTTCCTCGCTTGTAATGCTGAGGTTATTAAAAGGTTCTTATTTACCATTGCTTACTATTGTTTACCATTCCGTGTCCTTTCTCTCTTAAAATTTCTCAGTTTTTATCTGATAGTGGTAAATTTGCAATTATCTATTTCATTTCTATTCTCATATCAAATAATTTAGGTGTATGTTAAAAAAATAAAAAAAACACACCTCAAGACGTGCAGCATTTGATTTTACTTTTCATAACCCTATATTATGCTTACAGAACTAATTGAAAATGTTCGGCATTGTTTGGCCAGTGAACTTATCTGTTTTTGTGAAATCCAAATTGCTATTCTCTGTTTTTACTCGCTTTATTTATACAATATATTTAGTGTTTTATTTGATTTACAGCGAATAAACATGTAATAAAACTGTTTTTGGAAGTATTTGATTTATTTGAAATTAAATGTTTATTATTACATTTGTATAATAGGTTTTATTTAAAATGTTCCTAATTTCATTTTTAGTGTTTCATAATATAGTTTTTTCTTACTTTTCTTACTTTTCGATTTAAATCCCTTTTAACGAGAAAAGTTAAACGTGTATCATTTGTATATAACGCGTTATGCGAGGTCATATGAATGCGTTTTGCTAGAATGCTCGTACAACGCGTTTTTTTACAATGCGGGACCGTGATATAGGGCGAATATTGTATGAGAAGATTTTCTTAGAAGACTGATAAGTACACATTAGCAAATAATTATTATTTCTTATACTGCAATTAAATAAATATGATTTAAGTTGGAACTCCTTTTATAATTTCCTTTAAAAGTGCGTCTGAAGGAATGCTTCCATTTACATGCAATTGAAAAGAGGAAAATTTTGAGAAATGAATTGAAGAAATGTAATTTAATAAATTTGACCATGATGTGAAGGGGAATAAAAAGTTCCATGATTATTATTAAGAAATGCTATGGAAATATCTTTGAATCAATACTAGTAAGCACCAGATCTCTTTACGCTATCTCACGTGCCTTCGTAATAGAGCACGTGATTTATTCGGAATAGAAAGTCCCAGTTTTTTGAAGACAGCCATTGTTGAGTGACGGGCGATGGTTGTTGTCTTTTCTTCCAATGTACATCTGTCGGGTGGGTCCCTGAACGACACTCTTTTGCTTTCTGAATTGACACCTGTCAAGATGGGTGTGGTGGCGGAGAACTATCTAGATTCTGTCTCTTGCTGCAAATAAATATGAATTATTTGTGAAAATTCAATCTGGTATACAGCAAATAATTAAAAAACATTCTTCCAACAGCTTTGAATTGTTAAATTATTCAATGAATGATGAAGGCTAAAAACGCAATTTCAATGGAGGATAAGATAAATAAAAAAAGTTCTTTCGTTTTTAAAAGTATCTCTTTTTAGGCCCACGTGTCAAGATGAAATTTTTTCCTTTGCTTATGCCGCTTACAAATAATACAGTGATGATAGATGGCATTATTTTAACTCTTAAATTATGGTTAGAGTTCGGCTTTCTTTCTACATGCAATAAAATCCCTGGCTCTTACAAATCAATTTAAAGAAAATGACAATAACAGACACAGTATAAAAATATATTATTATTATTTTAAGCGTTACATTTATAGATTAACTTCATATAAAATTAAAATAAGCATTATAATATACTTTTCTTCTAAATTTTTATTTTTCCAGGTTATATTTTATCGACATAATCTCATAAAAGAAATGAAATGAAATTAAATAATTAGCGTGCATGTGGGGAGAGAGCGTGAGTGAATGAATATCTAATATATGAATTTTTCTCTCTTTTTTCTAATTTTTTTTAAAATTTAAACTGAAGAAAAACAGAGTGCATAACTATTCTATAATATGAAATTTCTTCATCATATGCAATACGAATATGGGCACTTTATTACAATAGTACTACAAAGGTTATAGAAATATATCTAACATTATATATTTTTTCCAAATCATAAATTTTAAATATTTAATTAATTGTTTTAATTTTATTTGAGTAAGTTATCTATTATGTAAAATATCTTTGCTTTAAATGAGATTTTTTCTTACAGTGAGTTTTAAATGAAATTATCTATACCGTGTCTGTTTTGGAAGTTCTGAAATATTTGGGAAGACATGCACATTTTATTATTCTACATTTTTTTTAAAAAATTTTTGCTGAGTTATATTTTGAAAAGTTTGCTTTGCAATTTCACGTCGTTTATGAATTACGTATCACAAACTACAAAGTGGATCTGAAGATGGATGAGAGTCATTCGATCATCTTCCTCATATTGCCTTTTCTGAGATTCTTTCCCCCTCGTAGCAAAGACGGATCCCGAAAGTCATCCCATTATTATTTGCTATTAGATCGCGCGCGGTGGCCTGGTTGGTTAGGGTGTTTGTTTTCCTCATCAGAAAGTAGGGAGTTCGAATCGAAGATCTGTCGTTTTTGCTAATAGCTGCTGGGAAATGCTTATGAGCCCAATGTCCTCCATGTGAAATAATAGTTCTGGGGGTGGAAGGCTGGGCGTCTCTTCTCCTTGGCCCGTCCCTGCTTCTAAATTACGAAGTTCCACTTTCAGGGCTACGATGACACTCCCCTAAGGGTGCCCCTCTCAATAAGATGCCATCCCTTCCGGCTCTTGTATAGAGTTGAAAAATGAAATCCAAGTAGCCAGGCAAGAACAATATTTGTCAAGGCAATCTGTCGATGTCCTTGACTACTGAGATTCATTTAAGATCACTATTTCAACGAAGATTTTGCAATAACGAACCATATATTTTATGCATTTAAAATATATTGTACTGATAAAATAGTCAATAAAAATATTTGTAAATTTTATATATGCTTTGAATTCTTTTCCTTTTGTCCTCTCATTTCTGATCTTTTAATATTCCTTGACTTCAGACATGTCCTGGCATGTGTAATGAGCTTCGAGAGTGTGTGGAGTGCTTCTTGCAGGAACAGAAAGGGCTGAAACGCAACTGCAGCGTGTGCGGCCTCGTCACAAGCATGGTACCTATGGACGTCATTGAAGGTGAGAAGTAAATTTGTGCAATTCTCGGGTAATATACAGAGCTCGAATGTTTGCTCGCGAAACACTTCATTAATAGTTTCTAGACGTAAATCGAGTATTTTTAGCAGCATTTCAAAATAAATGTAATAACCTCTCTTATAACTATTCCAATCATAATTTAATAAAAATTTCTCTCTGAGTGAACAATGCAATCATAAATATTTGAACTACTCGCATGAGACCTTAATTTAAATTGTCTAGACATAAATAAATACAAAAAGAAACTCGAGTATTGTTAGAATCGTTTGGAATGAGTACTTCATCAGCGTTAAGATATTACATCTTAACTGGTATTTTGTGCTTACGCAAACCAGTAAAAAAAAAAAAAATTATGTATCGTGTTTTTTAAAAAATATATTTGCTTTGTATGTTCGTATGATTCGATGGATAACCTACAAATTAATGATGAAATTTAATAACCAAATATATCACAATTTTTTCATAATAAACTGCTTGCATATCAAGCTCTGGGGTCGAGATTTTCTTCCCAGTAATAAAACATGAAAAACATGTTTTAATCTGAAATATATACAATAATTGTTCAAAGAAATAATTTCTCGGAGGATTTTAAATTTTTTTTTTCTTTGTAAAATATATTATCTAGTGTGAAACATTTTATCATTGACAATTTTAAATTGTTATAGATTTAAAACAAATACATTCGAAAATACGATAGAAAAATACGAATTTTGATGCATTTGTACATGTTTTGTAGAATATATATTAATTAAATTTTTAATATTTCGACTGTAAGAAATCATTGTAAAATTATAATAAAAATAATTCTTTTTCAATTTTATATTAATATTTCATGTAATGTGTAATAGAGGGTATCAATCCTTATACATAATTTTATTACATTTAAATTGATGCATACACTTTTTTTAAATGTTCTGTCATCAATAAAATATAATTATAATTTACAGGATTTGCACATGTATCAAGCTTTAATTATTTTTCGGAATTATACTTTGCACGTATTGAAATACAATGTTTCTAAAATACAGCCAAAAACTTCAAGAATATAAGGTATTAATTTATGCGAAATAATAAAAATTTATATTAAATTTCATGGAAAAAAATAATCGTGCATACTTCCGTCTGTATCAGAATTTATGGAAAGAAAACGAATAAAAGAATATAAATAAATTAATAATAATAATTTTTAAAATGTTACATTTTAATAATTTGTTATATTAATTTTAGTTTAACTTACGAAATTCCATTTAATCTATATTTTTTTCTATTAAATTAATGTAAAAATGTTATAGTATATGAAGAATTCATATCAGAAATATTTTAAATTGCATTTTCAAAAATACTGTATAAAAATGTTAAGATACATGCATCGCGAAAGAAAGAATAACAAATTATTGAAGGATTTATATTGCCTTTTTGTAGGATAAGTGTCCCACGGCAGAGAAAGTAATCAATTGTTCACACAGGAAAATTACAGGCTGACGTATTTAGCTCATACTTGAGAGGACATGCATCATAATTTAAAGTATAATGCATGTTTTTTCGTTTAAGATTGCAGAAAATGCATGAGTCAATATTATCCCCAATGATTTTAATATAACAATTTCTGTATAACCACATTTCTTTTTTATTCAGTGTAAACAAATTAAATTATTTTGAACACTCAGAGGAATTTAAATCTGAAATTCATGTGTTCATCCCGAAATAACATCTGGAAGATGATGAGCATCTTTCGTATCAAAAACATTTTTCAGTTGTTTGTTCGAGACTCAGGAGTTTGAATCAAATCTCAGATGAAATTAAATCAATATATTTAAATGGAATAATTCTAAATAAAACTGTTATTTTTTTAATCCAAATGTAGATTTTTATATGTGAAAGAAGCGGATTTTCAGAGTATGAATTTTTAAGTCATAAATGGGGGTAAAAAAAAATTTCAGAATTTCACTGAGAGTGAAAAATAACAGATGCGATTCAAATAAGATTCAAAGAAAACTATCAATCTTTGAAAAATTTATAGTTTATTAATGAAAGAAAGTTTTAAATTTTTTGGAGCTTTAATAGTGAATACAAATCTTAATGAATAATCTGCCTACTTTAGTAGTGAATACAAATCTTAACAAATAATATACAGTTTGACTCTAAATTTTTTAAAAAATTGATAGAAGTGGTAGTATCCATTCATGCTAACATTAATTATACAGAGACATAGGGAGCATTCCTCTATTCGAGGAAGAACAGAGCAATATTATAAATTTAACCTGCATTTTTACAAGAGTGTTGGTAACGAAAATGAATGATGTCAAGAGTTGCACAATCATATTTATTATTTAGTATAGAAAGAGCCCAAAATGTCGATCACGCGTGTCATCTCACAGTTTACACTGGAATGATTTGTGCACACTTTCTAGAATTTCTGATGTTGTGAAAATTTTATTCCCGACAACAACGATTATCACTCAGAGATATTCAGTTGAGCACACAGGCGTATCATAAACTGAAGATTTCTTGTGCCTTCGCAAAAACACATCCAGTGGATTGAGGTTTGATGAGAAAGGAGATCAACCCGCTATGTTCGACCCCTCGTGCAAGGTATGTGGCATTTAAAAAGTTACGAGCCACAATGATAAAAACTGGAGATCAATCTTGCAAAAACACTTATCTCTAACTTTGGAGCGGAACATTAGTGATTAAACTATGAAGCAGCCTTTTTAAAGCGTGTTGCTCCAGTCAAACGGACTGCCATGAGGTAAGGGCCTACCAGGTAATCACGAAGAATACCTTCCAAGATGTTCGCGGAAAATTTCTGCTGCTGATTACAAAGGATAGTGCAGTGGGGATTTCTCTCAAACGAAAAATGTTCATTGCACAAATTGAAAATACCTTCTCAGCTAAATGTTGCCTCGTTAATAATTTATGTAGGAAATTGTGTCATCATTTTTCATCCCCAAATCTACTACACAAAATCTGCAATGATGGGATAATCATCTTTGAGCAAAGATTGCATGTAATAGTGCATGCGTTCCTCATGAAAAATGGGTCACACCACTGGGAGAAAAATATCATTTCATCTGCCACTGTTCACGTACTTACGGAAGAAAATACTTCAAATCTATATCGTTTTTTCTGTTTCTGGCGTTTTTGCATTTCACGAGCATCCTGCATTGCTCTTTGAGGTGTAAACGAACCGATTTCTCGTAGTTGTCGATCATATTTGAGAAAGGTTGCATGTCTTGGAATAAATTGAAAATTATTCATTGTGCAAGTTAGAAACCGCTGTTCATTCCATTCCTTTCTACTTCACGGTAAGCGGGGTGCATATCTGCCAATTCTCTACCAAAACACTCATGAAAAATTAATATTTGAGTTAATATCAAGATAATATTTGAAGCAATCACATTATGCCGTTTTTAAGAGATAGGGTTTCTCTGATTGGCTTTTTCCGGAATCAACTAAGAAAAAAATCCTGCTACAGTGGAAATTTTGATGGGATAAATTTTTGATAGCCTTAGCAAGTATGTTATAGAAGGACATCAAAGGCGATGATTTGAATTGCTTGATCAACCAAAATAAGCTCTGAAAACATACAGGCATAGTAGTGCAGGTTAGCCCCGGACTGTACCTTAAAGTTAACGGGTTTGCAACACTTGCCCATCACTTAGTGCCTCGTTATTTTGAAGCATGGTCAAGTGACGAGGTCATACTTGATCTAGCAACCAACTCTACCCATCCACGCCATACCAGCAGAAATACTTTGAAAGTCACACATATGTATCAATGTGGACACGTCACAAACCCACAGTTCTCTAGTAGCCTAGTGACAGGGAATGTCATCACCCTCTCAACCACTGACTCGTGGCAAATGATGCCCCATTTTGCTGATCTTAACGGAAAGAGGCGCGAAATTACTGAGCCACCAGAAAACACAGCAAGACGTTAGCAAACCCAAAGAACAGCCAATGCCTTGGGTGCCAATAAGAATCGACCCACACTGCATGCATGAAGAACGTTTGGTAATTCACCTCGCCCATTGAGAACCCTTATTTTTGCTTGACATGTTTCTATTTTCATCTTTTCTGCTTCTTAGAATAAAATGCAATTCTATGTTTCTGTGTAATTATTACTCATATGGATGGATACGATTTTTACTTATATATATACATATATAGATAGATAGATAGATAAGAATATGAACGGAAGGATAGATAGCACGTGTCCCATTAGTATATACTCGTCTCAATTTATTATTTGTAGAACCATTAATCTAGAGAATTATTTATCTTAAAGTATAATATAAAATCTGTACAAACAATTTGTCTTTATTATTTCCAGTGAAGGAAAAAGAAAAAGGCTGCACTTTCGAAGATAAAGAACGATGCCAATTTTCCTTTAAGTATGCTGTCGATGAACAAAAGCAATTGCATGTTTGGGTAAAACTCACTAAAGGTTGGTTAGTCCACAATTTTAAACTGAATTAAAATTTCACACATTCCAATGAAAGAATAAACTTTAAAGATATGAATCCTAACGCTACCTTAAAATCATTTAAGTAATTCGTTCTCATAAATGTACCTCCTCAAAAGATTTTATTCTCAAATTTTTCAGCCTGTCCCACGCCGGTTGATGTGGTAGCCATTGTTGCAGGTGTTGTAGGCGGGGTTGTCGCTACAGGCTTGTTCCTTCTCATGCTGTGGAAAACTCTCACAGTCATCCATGATAGAAGGGAGCTTGCGAAGTTCGAGAAAGAACGTTTAATGGCCAAATGGCATCAGGTAAGTTTCCAAAATGCATTTAAATAAATTAAATTTTACTAAATACTAAAACAATACCTTCATTTTATTAAAATTAATTTGAAAATGGTGCTTTATGCTTGGAATGGAATGTTAATTTTCGTTAATTAATTAACCTTCAATTTATAAAAATAGAATACTAGTTTCATTCATTACGAAAAATTAATTAATTTTTAAAATGTTTCACTTATATTATTCTTTTCTAAAAATATTGAATTTTCTCCCACCATTTTTAAATTTCGGTGTTTTATGAATTGTCCAAATATAAAACATTTTAACTAAATTAGAAAATATATCCAATAAAATAGTAATTACAATATTCCATTTGGTTTTATATTCAGTGTATATCAAATACCAATGAATATTGAAAACTGTATCTTTTTTATTGCCAATATTTTTTTCTTATGTATAAAATTTTATTACCTAATCTCAATTCTGACACCAGAGTCAGTTTTTATATTATATTTCCTGTTTAAAGTAAAAGAGTCATTTTTGTTTAAAGCAGAATAAAGTTAAGTAGAGTTTATTCTTTGGAGATGGTAAACTTGGGGCTATTTTTAAAACCTAAAACTCAACGCGTCAGGCATGACGCTCTTTAACTATTTCTTGTGTGATAGAAAAAAATAAGAAAAAATAAGGAACATATATACCTATTTATCATAACCAAAGTTAATATAAATAGAACTGTAAATCATATCTATTTATAAGTCATCTTAAATAAATAAAAAAAGATATAAAAAGAATTCTGTTACATCTTTATGATTTAGATATATAATTATGAGTAATTTTATGCTCATAATTATTAATCAAAATCAAAAAGATGTAATAGGATTTTTTTATATCTTTTTTTATTTATTTAAGATGACTTATAAAGACATAGACGAATATTACAATGTATGTAATCAATTCTGTAATTAAAAATGCATAGGTGAATATAAAATTAATAAATATTATTTTTTAATTAGTATATTTTGTGAATCGTAATATATACTGATTATTTCATAATATAGTTTTAATAGTCACTAATATAGTTAATAATTTTAATTCCTATATATGAGATCAATAGAAAAAAATTTTAAAGCATATAATTTTCTCTCCTAATTTGCATATAATAAACTTGAAATACTTTTAAAATTATGGTTTTCATCATAGAAAATTTAACTATTTAGAATTCTTTCATTTATGTATTCATTTACATCAGGTATAATATTTAATGTATAATATAAATGATTGTACCGTTTATATATATATAAAATTAGTTTTAAAAAACTACATATTTGAAATTTTTTTTTCATTTTTTCCTAAAAAATCAATATTAATTAATAATATTAGGGAAATTGATTTGTTCTAAATCTCATTTGATACAGATTCACACACACATTGGAATACAAATAAATGTAAAAGTGCAGCTATTGTATGTTTAAAATCAAATAAATAATGATATTATTTTACTCTATAGGGGCAAAATCCTTTGTACAAAGAAGTGGAAACTACTTATTTAAATCCTGCTTACGGTGGGTACTCCACCGGTGCCACAACTGGGACGACAGACCCTCTTCAGTGAAATGATTGCGATGTAAATAAATTGTACATAACATTTTAGCCACCGAACATATATTTAAAATGATTTATGTACAAAATCAAAATTAAAAACTTAAAAAGTTCTGTAAAGTATAAAAATTTTCTGGAATGTTATGATGCACTGTTTGTGAATGCATTATTGCATTTTTAATTTTAAAATGTTTATAGGAAGAATACTTATTTGGTTATTTTCAATTCCTATGTAGTTATTCTTTATAAAAAATTAATTTATTTGTGTAAAGTTTATAGAAAATAAAAATCCTGAGAAAATGCTTTTAATATTATAAAGTATGTATGCATTATTTGTCTCTTTATAAATTTTTATTTTCTTAAGTATTGAGTTATTTTTCGAAGTATCTACTTCATACTTCAATCAATAACTTTTTTTGAATGAAATCAAAATTTACAAACTTAGATATTAAAGACCATTCGAAAAAAATTTTAACATGTTATGAGTTTATGCGTTCCTCTTCTCTTAATTGTAAAATTTATGCATCAAAACCACTTATTTCACAGCTTAAATTTTTACCAAAAATAAAATGATTTTTCATTTTTAATAGTAATTTATTGCAGAACAATACCTTTACTTCACTTCTGGAGTAGAATATCAACAAACGACATTTTGGTATTTATGTTCTGTAGTTTTTTACGATCCATTGATATATCAATTGTGACGATAAAAAAATTAACACGATACTCTTCTTTCATTCATAAAACAATGTCTCATAAACATGTAGGTATCACATTTAATGTGTGAGGTTTCGCAATCACAATGAAAGAGAAAGAAGTACTTTTCTGTGATACAGCCTCATTGATAAAAATTTAACCGAATAATATGAGTATGTGAGACTGAAACCTGCCGCTTTTCTAGAATCCACTTATCGCTTCTTTACTAGTTTATCTTTTTAAATTATGCATCAACTTTCCTTTTAAAATATATATAGTGAAAATTTCTAATCATTCTGTGTATCCTCTTTTTAAAACTATCTTGGTAAAATGAGTTCTTTCAACTTCAAACAAGGCCCAAATTTTTCTAAATTTCATTTGATTATTATTTTAAAAATTATGCTATTTTAATCTTTATGTGTAAAAATATTTATCATAATCTAACTCAATCACAATTGGTTAAAATTAAAGATATTGTAATAATGTATAAATTAATGTGCATTTCTATAATTTCATCATTATAAAATCACTATTTTTACACATTTGAAACATATCGTATTTAATTTAGAATTTCAAAACTCATTTGCTAAAAAATCAACTACTGCCTGCATCTTCACTATCAAAATTATTTCTTCATCAGAAATTTAATATTATGAAAACACTGAATAAATTCTTTACGAGATTTCGATAAAAGAATATTGGTTCAAATTATTAAGATGTTAAAATTTTTATAAAAATTTACTTTATCTTGTATTTTGAATAGTTAAGATGATTATATGTTTAACAATAGAATTGCTCAAATAAATTTTAAACTGCTGTGTTCGCAAAATCATATTTACTCTTTTCTTTAATTAAGTTTTTAACTTGCATATGTATTAAATCATCATAGAAACTATCATAAGAAAAATTATGCTTATAAAGCTGTATTCGTTCAGTAATTTAAATCAAAATAAATTATAAAATTATAATTTCACCTGTGTTCATTAGTGTATATATATATATATATACTAGTCTCATCATGAAATCTTCATCTGATAATATATTTTATTCTATTTATTTTTTAAATAAAACTTCTCATTATTTCTAAAATTTAAGAATATTTACATGGGTGTTAGATTTATAAAATATTTTTCAAACTAAATACGCGAAAATGCAAAAAATACTCGATTTCCTTAAAATAAAATTGCAATTTAATATTAGAACAATATCAGTACAATGTACTGATATTTTTGTATTTTTTAAATTGGGTTTAATTTTTATATGATCTTTTTCTTATAAATATAAGGCTCAAATTAAAAGAAGGAGTTTTTTTAAGTTAAGTGGTTGCGTTGCTTTCTTGTGTATTTTTTAAGAATAAAGCCTTAAATAATAGCTTGATTTCAAAAAAAAAATTACGCCATTTTTTGGACAAAATGCTGATATGATTACGCAATAATGTCTCATCACAAAATCCAATCAACGCTACAAATGAGTTTGTCACGCATCCAAATGCGAACTCCCTTGAATCAGGTGGTGGTGGGGCACGAAATGAAAATAGATTTCAGTTTGCATCGGTAGAGTATAAATCTCTTTAATATGATCCTACAGTGACCTTGGAAAAACTGAGCTCTCCCCTTGAAGCGTCTGCCTTTCATCAGACAGAAGAATTTAATCGAAATACACGATTTGTTCGTATTTTTCTCAAAGTTGCTCGGCTCCTTTGCGTCACCTCCGCTCTTTATTTAGATTTATTTCTCGTTGTTCACCAACTCCAGAGCGATTTTTTTCTTTCTTTTTTCCCTATGGAATCGGGGGATGGAGCGCGTGGCGGAAGAGATTCGGTTAAAATTAGAATTTCCTACACTCGCGCTCATGTCGCCCCCTACCGGTAAGCGGGGATTCTCCTCCTCGATGGGGTTTTCAAGAGCATTTCGTTTTTGAAGGACGCCGAAGGTCGCCTCTCATTCCTCCGCTCGACACTCGCCGTGTTTTGACGTTTCGGCTGTCAGGATGCTGCTGTAGATGCTTAAGCGTGACTGCGAAGTGACCGCCGGCAGCCTCAGTAGTTGCCGGATCAAAGCGGAATCCTTGGCCAGAGCTCTCAATTCTCGAATATGGCCTACCACGTGGGTCGATCGAAGGGTGGCCGGTGACATTCCAAACGGCGATACCATGAGGGGAGAAGAGGACGAGGAGTTTTTCGACGCGTCTCCGTCCCCAGTCGAAGAAGACGATTGTTTATACTATCAAAGGGATGATTGCTCAGCTGCCACAACTGCTGGTCGCGCTAAGCTGTACGAGCTGCTTCAACAGCACGCGCTGGATGACGCAACAGATGTTTTCTATGACGTCAGTGAAAATGCAGAATCTTTGACTGCTAATGTCTGCGAGAATGGCGAGGGAAATTCGAATGTAAATGGTTGTTCTGATAATACAACAAATATTGATGAATGTCAGTCCATTCACAATCATTCCGAGCAATCTTTAAATTCTGAAGATGATACAATCCGAGTGAGTGTAAATAGTTCTTCTAAAGAATGCATTTGTCATTTACTCGAACAAAATGCAATCCAGAATCCAGAGAGAGAAAATAATTTTTGTGATGGTACTTTTTGTCAAAAAGAGGGTAATCAAGATCTTAGCAATTTAAATTCAGATATTGATGATAGCATTGAAAACACTCTGGCATTTCGAGTAAGAAATAGTATATGTCTATACAAGGAGTTAAATCACTGCAAAAATGAACAAAATGAAAGTGATTGCTCTAGCACGATTGTTGGAGAAGTCTACTTTTCATCTCCTCTTACAGGTGTAAATGGCTGGGATTTAAAAACTGGTAATGAAAGTAAGCATGCTGACGTTTCCCCTGATTCTCATGTGCAACAGGATCTTTCTGTATTTGTCACGAAAGATAAAGATTCAGAAGACAAATTAGCAGAAAATTGTGAACTTTTTAAGGCGGATGATTCAACTCTTCACGAGCCTCGTAGACTTCAGGTCTTTGATAAAGATAGACCACTTATATCCCGCAGTACATCTCTGAAAACTGGTAAAACTCCACCAGGAACTCCAAGCAGGAAGAAGATAGTTCGATTCGCAGATGTTCTTGGGTTAGACTTAGAGGATGTTCGCCACATTATTAGTGGTGACTTGCCGAACATACCTCAGTCGGCGTATAATGATTTAAAACTTGCTGAGGAGGATCTACCTTCAAATACCTCATCTGCAACGATTGAATTAACAGAAAAACAGCAAGGAACATGGGGAAGCGGTCAAGTTGCCATCGGACCTAATGTCCTCTGCCCAGCTTTTCTCATTCCTGGTCAACAACCTGGATTTTGGGATAAGGTGAGAACACAAGGTATATGTTTAGAATCCGTCACAATATCTGACTTCAGCATCCATTGTACTTGTAGAGTGATGAACTGGGGATACAATAAAAAAGTTATGTCCAGGTACACTCTCGATGGTTGGACAACTTCGAGTGACATCGATGCGTCTTACGTACCGGGCTCGACCCAGAACGAAACCGATAGTTTTACTTTTAACATTTTCCTTTCGCCACCTTATAAAAATGTGGAATTCGCCCTACGTTATGAAGTAAATGGTAAAGAATTTTGGGACAACAACAGTGGTTCTAATTATTCATTGAATTGCCATGGTAACTCTGATAACATCCATTCTTCCATACCAAGCAGTCCGTCGTGGGTACATCAGTTTTGGTAAACAATCAAATGAAGTGAATCTGCAAAGTTTTTTAAAATGTTTTATCAATGGAATTATTCTAACAAAATCAATATAACAAAATCAATAATAAATCTTCCAAAAAGGGCAAATTGGCAAGAAAGAGTTCAAATAACTATTCAGATTGATTATGAGTTGTCATATTTTCTTTAAGAAATATTATTTACAATATGAAACGTTAGATAAAAAAATTTTTTTTTTTTCATGTATCAACATTCTGTCATAGTTAATAGGCGAATTCTTGAATGAAAGAAAATGCATTTAAAGAGTGCTCTCAGTTCCATTATAAGAATATTAAATAAGCGCCACTTAATTTATGAAATGTGAGGAAAACTGAATATATGTGTTACAGAATCATTTTACGAACAACAAAAATCTTATGCATACATTATTCAAATAATTTTTCATTATAGAAAATTTCAAAAACAAGATTTAAAGTAAGTTGTTTAAATATATGCTTCTAAGACTTAAGTTAACATTTATGTAGACAAAACTCGTAAATCAAAATTTGAATAATTTAAAATCAATTGAGGTATGATCAATTATATTATATTTACACATATTTTATATCATTTACGTTATATTTTATCACTTATATTTATATAGAACATTAATTCTCATAAATAATGATAATGTTTCAAATTGAATTAAAAAGAGAATATTTTTGAAGTAAATAAATACTTTTTTAACCTTTGATCTCAATTGCAAAAATGTTGTTAGTAAATGCCTTAAATATCATACATTATCAAAATGTTAGTATAGAATCTATCGGATCTATTTTCTTATACAAAATCAATATATATATATATATATATATATATATATATATATATATATATATATATATATATATATATATATATATATATATATATATATATATATATATATATATATATATATATAATATTTAGATTTCTATACCTACTTTAACGAAAACATGCATTTACAATTCAAAACGTTATTTTCGTTTCATTCTAAAATATAAATTGCTTAAACAAAAAAGTATTCAAAGGTCAGTGTATGTTCACATTAATTTAAATTATTATTCGATTTCTTTAAACAAATATTATTCTGAAAATAAAAATAGGAATGATTGCTTCGAAAAAACTGGATTAAATATGTTTGATTCCATGCTCTTAAAATTATGTTTCATTGAGTTCAATTATGATTGAAAGTAAAATTAGTTATATTAGCAATATTTAATTTTTGTGTTTTAACATCACACTAAATTAACATTACATTAAACATTACATTAAATCTATTGAAAGACTTAAATCGGGAAGACTAGGAAGAAAGTTTAAAAAATAAGTCTATTATAAATAGCAAATTCGTAGAACATTATTATATAACAAAATGCACATTCTATTATTTGTATCTCGTACAGAAAAATATTGGATTATTTTAAGATGAATCATTTTTTGCTCTCAGTTTTTAACAAATATAAGTTTTTTCATATTTTATCACTTTGCATAATAGCTTTTTGCAGATAAATTATCTTATTTACAATAAAAAAAAAACAATTTAAGTAAACAATAAAAATTATATTTAAATAAAATAGAATAAGAGAAATATATATATAATTTGATGCACATAAATCATACGTCTTATGTATAATGGCAAAATTTTCTTTATTTAAAATAAATAGAATTAGTATTTGATTTAAAATATTTACATAGCATTACTTTAGAAAAGAATAGGTAATTTAGTCTTAGATATATCAACTTTATTTACAGGTAATTCATTCTTCCTTTTATATTATTCAAAATAGAGTATAATAATGTTGTATAGTATGTAAATGTTGAGTAGATATTGCTCTAAATATGCTCACATATTTTGTTACACTACAATATTTTCCATCCTTCATATATTTATGCACAAAATATATTTTGAATATGCCTCATATTATTAATTATTCATAATCTGTGCTACAGAATTATGTTAACTATGTTGAATGACATCTGTTGGTGCAATTTTCAAGATGTTATTGAATTAATAGATTGTTATTACTTTGATAAATTGTTTATTTATTTGGCGAATGATTCTTTCACGCAATATATAATCAATAGTATAATAGATATAGAACTGTCAGATGCATACTGTGATTGTAGTTCCTATTTAAATATTAAGTACTATTCTATATTTTATGTTAAATATTCATGCCATGTAACATTAATTAATAGTTTTCTTACTAATTAATATCAATTAGTAATCAAGAAAAATGATTGAATTGTCAAGTACGAAATACGTTTGATAAATGAAACCTATTCAAAGTAAAAAATACAATGATTTTATAATGAATTAAGGAATATTTATATTTTAATTGGGATTCTGAAACATTGAGATATTGCTTATAATATTGTTAATATATTTATATAATATTTATTTAGTGTTATTTAAATTCCTATCTATAGTGTTATGGTGCTATGTAAAAATATATTTCACAGGCTCTTTTTAAAAAACACTATAATGGATTAATGAAATTTTTTACCGAGAACAATCAATGAAAAGCTAAATTAATCAGACATATGTACTGTACCTAATAATTATATATAAAATGTAAATATTATAAGTAAAAAGAATAAGTAATTATATAAAAAAAATTAATTTTATCAATAAATTTCTGCTCATATGAAATATTCTTCAATAGATATAGTTTATGCGTCAATAATAATAATTATAGAAAAGTATGAGCAGAAATAAAATAGATGACACAATTTCTTTATAAGCAGTGTTAAGATTTTCGTTTTAAAAGAAAAATATTTAGTTATAGTTTTAAAAGTTGTGATTCGTTTTTTTTATGATTTTTCACGCGTAATTATATTTTAAGCATAAAAGTTATTAAATAAAATTCTCATTTGTAGTATTTATACTCAAACTTTCGAAAATAATATTTGGGAAAGCATTTTATGGATAAAGTGATTTCAAAATAGAAGAAATATAGTTTCTCTAATAAAAATTTCAATTTTGAGAATAAATTATTTATGTATATTTTCGAATTCATTGTAAAATTGGATACCCCTTGGTTTGGCTATACGGTTTGGCTATAAAATTTAATTTCTGGTAAGCCTGGTATTTAGTTTAGCTTTTTTTGTAGTGGCAGGGGCCACACAACATCTTGGCGTCAAAAAAAAATCGACAAAAAAATCAAGGTGTACTCGATTTTAAACTTTTACCATATTTTCATTTATATCCAAAATATCATTTGGATATAAATGAAAATTTGATATCTACATGTATTTATCTCGAGTAAGCATTTATATTCATTTTCAAATTATATATATAATTTTAGTATACACTCTAAATCAACATGAAATGTTTTTTTCCAAACAGTCCAGTGAATTATCAAAAATTTGGCTTAGGGAAGAATGGAATTCTTGATTCTCGCATGTCTTAAGAAAAATCTAAATCCCTCTCCAGAATTAGCTCTCAATTGACTTTCTACTTCTCAAATTATGTTATGTCATCATTCATTATGTTGTTTCATAAATCCTTGTGCTTCCGATTCGTGATATCGGTAAATGAAAACTTTTTAAAAATTGTCTTCATCAAATCTATAATAAAAAAGTTAAATTCTTTTTAATTAATAACATCATATTAAATAGTAGAAATAATGATAGGAATATAGAAATGTTTATAATTAAAACATGTGAATAAAAAATAGCTTATAATCATATTTACTTCGAGAATACATTAATGAATTACGATTAAGGTATACAAAATGTTGTTCCACTATTACTTGTTCTTTTCTTTATATTTGGAATCATTGTGTTTAGGAAAAGAACAAGAATAAATTTAACAAATATTCTTGTTCTGCAATTAAAATGTGAGTTTCGATAACTTATTAATTATTTTAAATCTTGGTGCATTTCAACCGTCGACAATCTTTTTTTAAGAATATTAACTATAAAATATTCATTTTCTCTTCTAAATTTTAGGGATTTTTCCCTTTAAATATCCTAATAATATTAAAATCCTTCGAATAGAACCATTTCCCTAAAATTTGAAAGTTAGGAAATCTTCATGTGCTCAAGACAAAAAAAATCAAAGTAATATTCAAGTTGATTTAAAAAATGAATTAAATTAGTTAATATCATATTTTTATTTCGATAAAATCTCGAAATAGACAGAAATTGAAGAATCAAAAGTCGACTTGTGTAAATAATTATATATTAACATTTCAATCAAATATTTTATGATGAATTCAATTTAATTATCTATGTCGATCTGCTTGCAAACAAGGGCTAGTACAGAAAGGCTGTCTAACATCCTCAGTCTTGCTTTACAAATTTATATTGAAATTATTTTGAACAAGAATAATTATCGAAATGAGCTTTAAAACCAGTGGCAATTTTAAGTGATAAAAAAGTTGTTATAAATATACCATTACTTCAAAGCAGTAGCTATACGAAAACAATAATTTTTCCAAATTATTTTTGTATAGACTATTGTTTCACTGTAATAAATTTTTGTTCATTTCAATAAGCGATTGAGCATGTCAACGAACGTGTAATGATGTAAAATGAATTAAACAGATCTTTCTGAAATCAAAGAATATATCTCGAAAATCATATCTACTATTTAAATATGTCGATAAGACTGCAAAAGCATAAGATTTTAAATCTAAAATTTATTTTGTACTTTGTATAACTTATTATTATTCACTTATTTAGAAAAAAAAAGAAAAGAAAAAATATCAAATAAAACACCAAAGTGTTCGTGTGTTTAATATTTTAATTTTCCTTTTTAAAATTCGTATATTAACTTCAATTTCGAACGTTACAAAAGGATTTGATTCTATTTTGTAGATTCCTGAGCCAAATATGTTGTGCCTAAAAGTATGAATTATTAATTTAAATTAAATTTTTATTAATTTAAATTAAATTTTAAATCTTGAAACGCATGAACATTAAAGAAATATTTCTATTTGTATTATACATATTGGTCTATGTCACATCAATCAAAAATCATTGGCAAAATGATAAGGATAGTAAACTGTTTCTTAAAAATTGATTATAAATAAAAATTGAATTTCAAAATTAAACGGTTAAAATTTTATTTTTGAATATTAATCTTATTATAATACATTTCAAAAGTTAAGATTTGTACTTGAAACTGCGCAGTTCAAGCCTCTATTTTCTTTAAATTATCCTTTATCTACTTATTACTTCCTTATGTCAGCTATTATTTTCTTAACTTCAATTTAAACATATGTCGACATACATATTTACATGCATTCTCAATTATAGGAGTTATTTGCATTTAAGTGTTTGGATTTCCTCTTATCTTAATTTTCCCTTTTGTATTGACTACAAAGATTCATGTCGTGATATATTTTGATTTCCACTTAGGAAGGGGAATTTCTAGTCATACATTTTTTGAAATACTTACAAAGATTTTATTACTATTATTATAGATTTAATTACTTTTAGCTTTATTCTTCTTCTTCTTCAAGATAACATTGTCTTATTTTCTCGTTTCTGTACATTAAAATTCGTGTTTTTTTTAAATTAACTACTCTTATTCATCTTTGATTGACTAATTTTAATTTTTAAATTGTAAGTTTAAGTTAACTTTATTTTGTAAACTATTTTTAAATTAAAAAAATCTTTATTCAAGTCAATTAATTTGACATTGCTTAAATATAAAGTTAAGAAAATTTACATTTGTGAAATGCATTGCTATATATATAAGTATATTTTATAAAGTAATAACAAAATATATTTTGCACATTCTTGTAATGCATTTTATGTGATTTTTAATCACATTACTCACTATTTTAACAAGAATAAAAGTTTGTAATAGTAAGTGATGATATAAAGTGAATATTATTTCAAAGTGATTTAATGTTGACATATGTGAAGTTATTCTAAATGAATCCCAAAATATCAATATTATACAAGGTTATTCATAAATAAGGAATATTAAAATACATTTGTTGTTTTTATAAAAATTATCAACGAAATTTGGAATATGTACGAAACATATATTTTAATATCGTATCTGAGAACAAAATATGGTTTTTTGAATCATTGTTCACCATTAACAGCTGTTTTTAATTACTTTGTGCGAAGAATGCCTAAATTTTTATATCGATGAAAGAATATATATCGATGATGAAATATATTTTTATATCGATGATGAAATCTTTTCGAGTCCACGAGAAATAGAAATGTCAATAAGATTAAAATGCCTTGTGGTAATTGTCTTGTTGTAAACTCTCAATGTTCAATTTTCAAAAAAAACTTATAAGTATGTTCTTGAAAAGTGACTTTTTATAAAACCCTGTTTTTTCTTTTGTTAACAATTAAAATAACCAATTTCTGAAATACGGTATCTTATTATTTAAACGTAGATTATACGTTTAGATTTCAATTCATATTTTATATTATCATGTTAACATCATTTCCTTTTAATTTTAAGTAAAGAATTATTTTAAAAATATATTAAATGAAATTTATACAGTAGAAATTGAGAAGAATACATTTTTAGATTTAAAGTTTTATTTTTAATTCGATATAACTATTAATATCACTTCAAAGAATTGATAGAATGAATAATTTTATTTTAAGAATACATTAAAAATATTATTTTAGAGAAAGTGTTGCAGACAAATGCAAAATAAGAAAAATCTTACTTTGTTATGAATGAAAATATTTTGTAGGGGATTATTAAGTCTACTCCTCCATAAATGAAAGACTTTCTCAAATTCTTAAAATGGATTTAAAAGTTCTTTCAAATTAATAAATTCAATGAAATTTCTTTTCGTTTTTAACAGCTAGTATTTTGATAATATCTGTAATCAGTTAGTAGAAATTTAATTTTAGAAATAAATTTCTTGACTGCGCCTTCTCAATCAAAGTATTGTTTCAAATTAAAAGTCATATTTTTTCGCTGGGGGATGCGTTACAGAATTAGTTTTTTGTTTTTCTTGTTATTTTTCAAAACTCAACAGTATTATTGTTTCAGTATTATATGGAAATTCTATAATCAATTCTTATAACAATTTTACAGTCAAAAATTATTGTGACTGAATATAATTATCCTAATATTATGATTATTTAATCTGTATAATATATATAATTATTTTATTAGTGTTTGTTTACAAATTTTACTGTTTTATTTAGAGATGTATATGTAAATTCTATAATCTTCGATTCTTATAACAATTTTATATCCAAAAATTATCGTGATTGAATAACTATCATAATACTATGATTATTCAACCCGTATAATGTATGTAATTATTTGGTCAATATTTATTTACAAATTATTTTGTTTTAATCAGAGATGTATTATTCCTCAAACAGTCATTATAAGGGAAATTTTGAAAGTTAAATTATATACATATATTCAATTTATTTAATAAGATTTTTTCGTTTGATTAGTATTATATTAACATTTCTAATTTTATAGGAACGTATTATTTATATTTGTAATAATCAGCTTGACACAAATTCAATGTGTGTGTATTGAATTCTGTTTATATTAAATACTTACAGAATTATTTTCATTAATATACTTTAGCGATGTTCATTTCGCTGTATCAGAAAATATTTTATATTTTTTAAATAATTAAAAAAAATTTTGTATAATTTTCCTCCAAAGGAATTTTATAGCTCACTTATTTTAAATACAAGTTTGTTACGATTCTTAACTTAAAAGTTCAATTTTCTTTAACTACAAACGTTTTTAAGCGAAATAAATTTGAAAAATGAGGCATAATATCTTTGTAAATTACTTCATTTTATTTTTAATGTAGCTATAATAAGAATTTAATAAAAACAGTGTAACTGATTTATTTCTTTTATAAAAAGAAATACATTAAATTTTTATTTTATATATATATATATATATATATATATATATATATATATATATATATATATATATATATATATATATATATATATATATATATATATATATATATATATATATATATATATATATATATATATATATATATATATATATATATATATATATAAATTTTATACTCTTTTAATAAAATTGTATTTTACTGACTTATATACGTTTTTCATGTTATAAAAATTATTTGTTTTGCATAAATCTAACATTATTTGTATAATTATTATAAGTTAATATATGTTATCATATAAATATGGTATTAACTTTGCATTTTTAGGAGCTTAATTCAAGCATTGCCTTTTCATAGAATTAAAATCTGAAATATGTAAAACTGAAATGGTTAATAAAAGTTTAAAATTTTATTAAGAAATTTCGTGAGGAGTAGAATATATTTGCAGGGCAGAAATACCATTTAATATTGAAGCTACTCCATAATCAATAGCATAAATTCTACAGACATTGGATGTATTTGTGCATTATTCGGTTAAAATCCGAGAATGGCAAGTATCTAGAAATTTAGTATCAAAGAATATTGATATTATATAATTTTTGTTTCAAATGACTATGAATTTTATTTTAACATTTATATTATGTGTCATAAAACAATAATTCCTTAATTGACTCTATTTTTAAATATTTTTTTCAATATGTTAAAAAGAAAAAGGCTATTTATTTCATTATACTTAATTAAAGTGTAATGAATTCATTTATTTTATAATTATAAAATAAACGGTTACTGTTTAAAAATATATATTATCTAATATTTAGTAGTATTATTAAGTAATATTATAAAATATTTATTTTATATTCCTATTGATAAAACAGAAATAATTAGCAAAATTGGAATTCAAGATATCCATAGACTAATATTATTCAGATAAATATTCAGAGCGATTATCTTATTAATATTTTCAAAACTATATTAATTTATTTTTCATTAATTAAAGCATTATTAAATCACTTAAAATATCAAAGTGTAAAATTTTTCAAAATCATATCACAAATATTTTAAATTCATATCATATATATGAAAAAAAAAAGCTGATTATAAATAAAGCTTTATAACTTTTTACTTTAGCGCAACCTTTTAAAGTTCTTAAAATTACTAAATGATATATTTTAAATAATCAAACCTTGAAATAATTTTAATAAACATTACTCTTGAAATAATCATTTTACTAAATAGAGAATTTTACGTTTTGTAAATGTTGTGATATTAAGACTATAATGTATTTTATATAGATATAGATGAAAATTTCACGCTTGTATTTATATAAAATGTTAAATAAATCGTATGTTTATAGTTCATGTGTTTGTTAAATGGCAAAAATATGATTGTAATGTGTATTGTGATTGTAAAATTGTGTGTTTCATTATCAATAAATATATATCTAAATATTAAATCTATACTGTCTCATTTTTTCCTTTAGCTATTACATTCTCTGTATATTAATCCTGCATAAAACTGCTTGATTAATTTAATGCCAAACATTATTTTGGTGAGTTTTTCTTAATATATTCGAAGCAAAATAGGAGCCTGTAATTTAAATTTAAAAAAAAAAAAAAAAAAAAAAAAAAAAAAACTTTACAAAATTTCTTCAAAGTAACCGCATTTTGTTCTCACAAAAGTTATCGCTAAATAAACAGGGGATTCTGTTGATAGAAATTTAAGTAAAAAAAAATTAAGGAAAAACAATATAAGAAAGATTAAACAATAAATACAAAGTAAATTTGAAATTAATCATGAATATATCAATAAACTGCAAAAGAAATTAAGATAATTTTTAACATAATTTATTAAATTTCAAACTTAATCTTTAATTGCTTTTGAAACAATGAGCTCACATTTTTTTTCAGTCCTTCTATATTTGTTTTAATATATTTTTTAATTTCAATTTAGGAAGGAAATTTTTTTTCTCTTCAAATATTTTAACTTTCTTTTCATTGCACATGAATATGCTGCAAAATTAAAAATAAATTTATTTCACTTTCCTATTTGGAAGGATTGTGAAATAATAAAAGGAATTGGTTCCATAGTAGTGAATAATAAGATACTTCAAAATCTGAAATGAAAATTTGAAGTAATCTTATCTTTCAGGAAATTCATACTTCAATTTCCACATGTTTGTCCAAACTCAAAATTTATCTCTAACAATCTGTGTATCAGCCTCTCAAAATAACATGATTAAAAGTATTATTTTGTTGAATAAATAATACACAAAAATTTTAATTCCTTTATAACATACCGGTTGTCGGAAATTAAAGCATTCCACGGGGGCTCAATAGATTGTGTGGGAGACATGAGGATTATCAGTGGGCGTTGTGGACAAACCGAATGCTTAAGGGATTTTAAGTGGGTATTATGAGTAAACAAAGAGCTTATAGGATTACACGTGGGTGTTATATATAAAGCGACTGATGTTTTTCAGAAAAGGTAACTTTTTCAATGCAGAAAAATTTTTTCTAGCTAAAAATCACTCTGAAAATGCAAATGTAATTTAACTTTTTCTTTTACTGATTTTATTCCTAAATTTTATAATGTGTTGTTTATGAGGTAAAAAGTCTTGATTTGTTTTTTCCTTATTTGACTAAAAAAATATTTCTCATTACAAAGAGCATTCCATAAAAACTAGCAGCTTTACATAATGCAAAATAAAAAAGAAAAAATGTAGGTGTTTTTTTTTTTTTTTTTTTTTTTTTTCGAAATGCTCCTTGATCGGTTATGAATATTCTAAGAGAAACAGGTCATTTTTTTTTCTTAACATTGTGCTTATTTAAGCTCTGTTTTTATTTTCTCAACAGAAATAGCCTTGGGAGGTTTAGAGTTGAAATTGAATGCTCGTTGTGCCATAAAATTTTGCCATATTTTGGGTAATGCGAATCATGAATAAAAATTTTAGAACTGATGCTTAAAATACAAATGAAAATACAAAAATAAACATTACTTATAAATATTTTATTACTTGTAAAATATTCAATTTCAAAAACACCTTCTTACACGAAGTTTACTATTGTATATATGATATTTTGCGTATTTGAAATTTTTCAAAAAAAAGTACAATATTTTATATTTTAACTGTCAGTCTTTAGCTTTAAGTTGTGGTTGATAATATTTTAAAATTTAGACTGACACTAAGTATTCAACTAGAAGTATTTGTTACCTGGATTTTTTTCACCTCAATATGTTAAAAAATTGAAAAAATCGTGTGCCATTTGTGTTTTCAACACCGCTCTTAAAATATCGATTATCGATTTTTTTTTCAGCTGATGATCAATACCAAGTTTATGATCTCAAATAAATCTTTCTTTAACTGAGAGAAAAAGATTCTATTCCGATTAGATTAGATTCATCTTGATCTTTTTTTTCGGAATTTTTTTAATCTTTTAAAATTATAGCTCAGCTTTTAGAAATAAAAGAAGGCAATTCATTTCATTGGAGCGAAATTCTATTTAGTATTTTAAGAGTATTTATCACAGGTAATCACATTTAATAAATTCAAATTAAGCAGAGTTCAATAAGAGAAATTAAGATATATCAAAAGAGAATATGCAAATTACTAATATTTTCCAAACCGTATATTTTAGGTATGCATATTGAATGCAACAAAAAAGAAGATATAATTAATCTAAAACACTTTTTAATAGCTCTTTCGGAGTGTTCAGAAATTTATTCTTAAAAATTAAAAATTGCAAAATTATTTAATAAGTTATTTAGCATCAAACACCAATAAAAAATTAATATTTTATTTGATCTCTATCATTCATCAGTAATTATTACTTTAAATGAATTAATATTAAAAAACATTGCATGAATTTCAGCTTCTGCTAGAAAATATCTACGTGGTATTAGTTTATTTACTAAGTTTTAATTTATTTTTCATTAACTAAAATTGCTCGTCATACATCAATCGCTGAGATAATCTGAACACAATACCTACTTTATTATGTTCTACTTGTTATTTATTTTTCATTCCTTAAAAAATTAAAGAGTACTACGGCAAATTATGGTATGATTTATGACCTAAAAATTTAACTTACTTGGGTTCTTACGTTACTCTAATTATTATAACTATATATAAGCAAATTAGCTTTGTAAATGTCTAAATGAGCAGCAAAACAAAATAAAATAATAGAAAGTAAGCCGTATTTAATAAAGGAAAGAAATTAATAACGTTATTAAGAACCAATTTCCAATCTTCATGAGCATGATTATATTAAATTTTAATTAGTTAATGATCAAAGAATTAAGTAAATTGGATATTGTTAAAAGATAAGATACTGAAGTAATGGATCATAAAAAGTAAATAAAAATTTGTGGGAAACGGCAATCTCTAATAATTTTCAATTTTATTTCAATTTTAATTTTGTTGATAAACTCTCAAATATTCTTTGTATAATGAGCTCTCACAGACTTCAAAAGCTTATGAATGATGTAGAAAGATAACTTAATCTGACGTCTGACGTCTCGTTTACCCACAAAAAAAATTCACAAAGGCAAAAATAATTTTTCAGTAGCACAAGTGTGTGTATTGAGATGTTTTAATCACCTTTGAAAGTATTAACATAATTTTTTTTTTAATTACGTCCTTATGTTGGCTCTTTCGAGCATAATCAGTCTTGCAGTCCAATAAAGAAATGAAGTATGCAAGAGAAAGACGAATTCTGTTACAGATTTAGCGTTACTGAGGGTGCACCACGAGGAGGCCCGTTACACTACACCCCAACATAAAAATATAGGGACCCTATATAAAGTTAGATTTTGCATTTGTGAATTAAAAGTATTTGTCACATTTAAAATTACTTTCGGGAAAAGCATTTTCTTAATTTAAAACATTTTTCATTTCAATTTTGTATGAAAATCTAATAATAAATATATATTTATATACCCGACTGCTTCCGATACTATGACAGTATTTTTATGCCTTAATTATTATCTTATACACTATATATTACTTTTTGATAGAATTTTCTTAATTAGAAAACTATGGGTATATAATTCTGGGGAAACTCCTCCCCAAATATATATAATTTAAAATCACAGTAAAATTTCCTTTGCCGTGATGCACATTGTTTCGGAATTCTGCTGACTTCAAGAACGGATGCTTTTTGCTCTTCCTTTCTTTTCAAAATAGTTATCTATCCGTACTTGATGGTGGCAAAGATAAAAGTATAAGTGACTTCAGATTCTGTCTTCTTTTTACATTCTTAAAGTAAAATTTTTAAAAAAAATTAATAAAAAATTATAAAGTACTTCGATTTTTGAAGTATTACTTTAACTCATAGCAGCGGAAATTTTTTCAATTTTTCTCAATATGCCGTTCATCGCAACTGCATTACAGCTATGTAAAGGAATATGTCAATTTCTTTACTTAAAAACTTTTCAACTAACATTTCAAATAAAGTTAAGTGAATAGAGTAGATGCTCGCTTTTACGAACTCGTAGGAATCGTTAAAATAGCTCGTAAAATTTAAAAAAAAAAAAAAAAAAAAAAAACTTGTATAGTTGAAAAATAAGTAAAACTAATTTTTTTTTAACAAACTACTCTCTTTTTTTATAAAGAATTATGTCTAGTGTGCATTAAATAAAGAAACACGGAAGAAATAAAAGTGTTTTCATTTTACTAATGGCAAATCAAGCAAAGTAATCAAGTATTTTCTTCTGTTGGAAAATTACATTTGTAGAAGTACAATTTTCCATTTTTTTAATTATTATTTGGTGTAGTGAAGTATTTTAACATTTTTCTCAAAATCATGCTGGAATATTGTTATCCATTCATCCTCCATCTGTTTTGCAAATGGTTGCAGCATTAAGTCATATTCTAAATGTTGGATATCTTAGAATCTTATTTTTTTTTTAATTTAAATTATTTAATCATCCGAAAGTTCTTACATCTGAGTCCAGATGTAAGAACTTTGGGATGATAAAATTTCGGAGAAATCTGGGTACGTTTCTCGGAGTTAGTGGATGTGTAATTCAATTTCACTGAGATCAAGTATATACTTTTGGTTTCCTTTAATTACAGATGTAACAAAACCTTTAAATCAAAATGCCTTAAATATATCTCTATATGCAGTATTACTCCGAGCATAGCTTGACAAATGCATTACAAGGGAAAAGTCACTTTCGAAAAGTACTTCTGAGGCATGTGATCCCATCTTGCAAAAGTACATTACGATATTTGCACTCGAGAGAGAGAGAGAAGTTAGTGATTATACTCTGATTCTTATGCTCTAAGGAGGGGGATAGATTAGACGGGGGAAATTCAGCACGAATCACTTTAAAAAAATTCTAAAATTACAATATCAATAGTGCAGTTAATTGTGCCCTGTTCGAAAAGTTTACGATTCTCTTGTGAAAACGTGCATCAAAGTTTCTCAACCATAAAGTTAAAAAAAATATACTAAAAAAAGTTAGGAAAAAAGAGAGTATAAAAAAATAAACACAAACGAAAAAATAAAAAAAAATAAAAATAAATCTTTAAAATTTTAGTTTGTAAATGGGAATTAAAACTATCATTGTATCTTTCAGATTACGTTAGAGACTAGCTCCAGTTTGTAAAACCATGTTTCTTCGTAAATTTGAGGTTTATAAAAACGAACGCGCGTCTATTGTAGTATTAAAAAGTAGTAAATATTTTTATTGTTTCATATCACAATTTTTCTCCGGATGTTTGGTATGCATTTTTATTGGAAACCATGACATTCTAGTCGATCAACGCTGGTCTTGATAAAATCCCGTTAGGTAACCATAATTTAAATACTGAATGATAGATAGAACTGGATAGAAATTGATAAAAGTCTAGAAGACAAGATAAACAACTAAACAAAAGTGGTAGGGTATATAATCACATCCGAAATAAGAATGTTGTTTCTAAATATTTATATTTAAAGTCTAAATAATTTGATAAATCTTAAGAAGTTTTTACCACATCAAATTTGTTCTCAGTTTAACGTTGCTAGAATTTAAAAATTACAAATAGTTAAAACTATATTAAAAACACATTTCTGAGTCTATTTTTCCCTTAATTTTTTCAGGTTAATTTCATGTTGCTTTTACTTTTTTAAAAAATGAATACATTTTTTTTCCAATGGCAGATTGTAGACAGTTACAACTGCAACTATTAATCTATTGGTCCCTGATACCAAGGAACCGGCCAGACACAACGACCTCTTAGCCACCGAGGCGTTGCCCCGGGTGCACCACAGGGGGTGGGCCACCATCGCACCCTTACACATGCCATAGGGACCCGTTTATAGGGTAGGCATCATTCATACTTCATTCACACACACAAGGAAAGGACAAAGACAAGATAGAGAGAGAGAAAGTACAACCATGCCTGAACGTTTCACATGGGAAAAACTCTTTAATATTTCATTTGGTATAATACGAAGCCAAATTTTGAATTCGAATTAATGTTTTATTTTATAAAAAAGAAAATTTTTTAATTTTTCAATGATAAAGTAATTTAGTAGGTATGTAATTTGTTTTAAAGCATTTACTGTGAAATTTCACCAGAGCTACAACAATAATTCTTAAAAATTAAAAAACACAAAAGTTCAAACGCAGAATTAAAATTTCCTCTTTTGAAGAATATATAGGAAAACTTTAAGAACATGTGAATAGTTTTACATAAACTTCTTACTACCTTAAGCAACCATTTTCCATTTCAAATGTAATCTTTGGCAGAGTTAATGAAGAAAGCTGAACTAAACTTTTCCAACAACATTTTTCCATTCATGAATATGAAAAATTGTTACTCATTGGCGCAATTAAGCACATTAGAAGTTTCTAGACTCAATATTTGAACTGGAAGAAATTTTACCCAAGGCACAGAATTTCCAAATTTATTAACACGAAAATATAGATTTAACTAAAATTTCTCGATATAAAAACCCAAAATAAGAATTGACCTTAATAACAACAATACTTTGCGGAAGCCATGTGAAAATTATAGCATTGTTAAAATATTATTTGTAAATTTATTAAGGGTTATTTATGTAGATTTTTTTTAATTTTTTGTCAGTGATTGTCACTGTTTGTAAAGAACTTTTTATTCTTTCTTTATCAATAAACTCATTACTTTTAGGCATTTCTTATTCCTTAAACTATGTACGGAGTTTAATCAAAAAAGCTAATGTTTACCCACCAAATTATTAATGCTTCCTCTTGTTTTTCCTTTCCAAAATCAGGACCAAAAAATTGGAAACCTATCAGGATTAAATTCCTACTTTCTTCAAGTCTGCATATTCAGATTCTTAACTACTTATAAATATACTTTGACACATTTTATCTCACAAGTCAGGTTTTATTTGTGTTATGGTTAAATTCAGAATAAAAAGAACGCTTCCGCATAGTGCGAAAAGGAAGGGAAATAATTAGGAGTGGATTTAAAAGAGAAAATAATTAGGAGCGATTTGTTCCCCGATGACATTTCGGTTCAAATGCAAGTACATAGTAGATATTGCTTTTCAATCAATTAAAAGAATTGTAACTTTAGTAATAGATTTGCATCTTAAATTCTTTATCTATGTACTTGCCACCTCCATCTTTAGAAATTGTAAAAAAAATTTAACTCAACAGATGATTTTTTTAAAGTTAGTTGAAAAACTTCCTTTATTTTCTCAGCCTTAGAAAAATATTTTATTTTATAAACTTTCTCAATTTTTATATAAACTTTCATTTACTTTTTGCGAATTTTGCTTTTCGTGTTCTAACCATTCTCGATATAGAAGACATTCTATAGTTGTCTTAGCCTTCACAGACTTCATACCTCTTACTAGCAAAATACATCTCATCATGAATTGGGGAGATAATGTCTCGTCAACGTACTATGGTTGATGAAGAATGGCATAGACTTGATACAACATGGAGTGAGTTGTCCGTTTTTGTCATCTAAACTCAGCTTGATTCCTTGCCTAACCGGGTAAGGATTGTCTTAGTTGCCAGGAATGGCAACTGTTTCTACTCATTTCGCACCACTGTAAAATCCATACAAACTGCTTGCAGATTCAATCAGTTTATCTTCATGCTTACGTATAATAAATATTTTTTTCCTTTCCTTTTTTGGTGCTGCAGTTATAATAACCAATTGAATATAATTTGTTTAACTTAAAAACTTGACTTTTAAATAATAAATTTATGTGTAACAATAAAATGAGAAATATTTTGTAAAATTGTTTTTTCTTGCGCCTTTTACTTTTTATTCAAGTATATAGCTGAATCTATTTTTTCTATGCATTCTTACTATTTTATCCAGTTTTGACTTCTTTCAGGAATAGGATAGGAAGTTTTAAATCAAACAGTCTGAATCAATCAGTTTTTAATTTTAATAACATTAAAATATCTAAGTTCAAACATTCTACCTCTTTTTCGGCCTACCCTTTGCTTGTTGTCCACTTTCAAATCAACACATTCTAATACATTTTATTCTCATGAGATGAGCGGTCATTTCATTCAGTTCAGTTTAATAAAATTTAAAATAATCATAATTTCTAAAGAACTTATGAAGTTCAAACTTGGATCTTCTTAACCAATTTCCTCTGTCATTGACACCAGCAAAAAATAACTAGTAGCATTTTCCTTTCAAAGATCACCACTATTTTCTCGTCTCTTGCTGTAAGCAGACATATTTTGGACGCATATGTTAATACTGTTCTTATAAAAGTTTTGTAAAATTTTAGTTCTTCTTTTGATCAAATGGTATTTTAATTGGTTTCTAAGACAAAATTGACTGATATATGTTGTAACAATTCTCTTTCAGATCTCAGAACTGATTTTATTTTGGTATTCTATCTAATTATCTTTTTACAAATAATATTTTTGTATCATTATACCTAAAAAAATGTATTTTATAATGTTAACTTTTGAATAAGTTCGTACTTTTAATTACCTTTTTATTAAGATAATATTAAAACACTTATATTTCCGAATGATAATAAATTATACTAAAAATACATTGGATTTTAATGTAAGCCTGAATTTATTTAGCAGAATTTTAAACGTATTAAATCCTATTTTTGCATACCTCTTCATCAAACTAAATTACTGTTATCTTATTTCTAAGTGTAAAGTTATCGTAAAAATAAACAAAATAACTATTTTTTTTAATAATCTATTCTTATGCTTGCTAAAGTTAAGACCCAAAAAATTTATTTAGCGAATCCGGCTCAAAATCTTGAAATATGTAAGTCTTTTCTAAGAATAGGAAGAGGGTGCTCATGGTTCACTATTTATAAGCATTTCTAGGGAAAGAAATAGGAAGGGAAAGGAGAAACACACAGGTGTTGAAGCAACGTATATTAGTCTCTAAAACTATGAAAATATTTTCAATTATTATGCTTAAAGCCATAGTATTTCTGAATAATTCTATCATATTTCACAGCAAGTCAAATAAACTTTTAGTGAATGAAGACAGAATATATTCTTAATTAAGAACATATAATCGAGAATAAATTACATTTATATATATATTGCACCAATACAGAATCGTACTCAATGACAAATAATGTACAAAGTAGACAAATAATTTTTTTTTCTGTTTTCCAATTTTTAGAGAGAATATTCAACAAAATTTTTAAAACGTTGATACTCTTTGAAAATATGATCAGAAATATTATGATACTTTTTTATATATTTAAATAAAACCTTAAAAAATAATCCTAACTATTAACACAAAATATAAATATAAATACCATAAATTGCCCAAACACTAATTCCTTTACATAAAAAAAAATAATTATCATTAATTACTATAAGAATTTAACCAAATTTGATTTTACTGAATTCGTTAATTTTACATTTGATTTTGAGTTTCTTGATAAAATAAAAATATTTAATAATGTTTATTATTTTAACATTGATTTTAAATAACATAACCATATAAAATAAAATTCTATAAAATATACAGAAATGTTTGCGTGCCGTTAATTTTTTACAATTTTTCTATTCAGTATATTTGTAGTCATATTGTTTATATACAATAAAAAAAATTTAAGCAATAATTTTTTAATTTTATAACACTGCGATATGTTTCAAAAGCATATTATTTTATGTAAAACTTAATTATTAAAATAAATAATTTATAAGAGTGTAAATAAAGTAATAGAGACGAAATAAAAAAAAATATTAACAATTATTTCTAAATGTTTTAATAAACACTCATGAAGAGAAATTCAATTTGTTATCACCGATACTTTTTTGTATGTAAGTGTTAATTCGATAGGAACCCAGAATTCAAAGTAATCAATATAAATATTCATAATCTATTTAATAAATATCAACATCATTAATAAGAATTACGATTATTTAAAATGAGAACCACACACACATTGCTAATTATTAATTTGCTAGCTCTAACTTGTGGAAGGGAAAAAAATTAACCCTTAAAGAAACAAGAATATCAGAAAAAAATCTGTAGAGTTACAATGCCAAAACTTGGCAATGTTAAATATTTTAAACAAAAATAAAAGAAAGAATACTCAAGAAATTCCCCCCCCCCAAATAAAAAGTATAAAATGTTGTTTTAGATTACGCCATCACAATCACTGTATTTAAATATTAACTTCTGTAGATAAACTTAATAATGAGAAATATGTCTCATCTTTGGTGAAATCACCAAATAGTGTGCGCCTACTGATTGAAGCAACATGTTTCAAGATATTTAAATTCGTCTTGTATAAATGTGTTCAAGATACGATGCTCTAGTATTTAAGAATATATTATTAAAAAAATGAATGTTTTTCAGATATGAAACAATGCCCATAGAAATAATATGTAAATAAAACATTTATTCGTTGTCATAAACAATCTATAACTGAAGATATTTTAAGGAATATTAATAGTACCAGTAATTTTTAATATATATATATGCGACTTATTAAGAAAACGAAAATAAGCTGTGGGCTGAAATCGGACTACTTGCTGTTTCTAATCTGCCTCTTATGTTCAAAAAAAAAAAAAAAAAAAAAAAAAAAAAAAGATTATTGATATAGTTGCATTTTAAGGCATACTTAGCATTTACTTTGCAGTGCTAATCTTGTCTTTAAATAAACACAGAATCAGAGACATTTTCATTATACATAAATAGTTCATCTCAGAAGAAGAAAAACTTATCCGATATAAATTTTCTTTTCTTTTATATCGCTATATACATATACATTGCTTAATATGTAATGCAATGTATATGTATATATAACATCGCTATATACATATACATGGCTTAATATGTAATGCAATGTATATGTATATATAACATCGCTATATACATATACATTGCATTACATATACATGGCTTAATATGTAATGGAATGTATATGTATATATAACATCGCTATATACATATACATTGCTTAAAAGAATAAATTATTCTTCTATTTTAGATGTGCGTACATTTTAGACATCGAACAGGGAATTGTAATTGTTTGTTGATTTCCAGTCAATAAATGTACATTGACAAACAATGGAACAGATGTACCACATCGTCTCTATAAAAATCTATCTATGATTATAGGAGACGATATTTGATAAACCGATATTGTGTAATGCAATGTATATGTATATTTTAAAATCAGAGCTTATTGCTATCAGGAGGGGTTTACAATACCTGTATGAAATAGACAACTACACTATCTCTGGATTTTGATTAAGAGTCGTGCTTCACAACTTATCTGTTTGGATGGCAATAGAGGACAAAACAACCCTGGACATTTCAGATCTTCTCGTCTGATTTTCTTCAGGTCACTATACATTTTCAATGGATTCCGTCTCAAATTTGGATCGGAACTCCTGGTGATGAGAGCGTGAGTCCTTGTATAGCTCTCACATGTAGCGAGATTTCCTCCCTTAAGAAGATGGAATGAAACCAATTTGGAAGGATTTCTTCGCTTCACCTGCGGTATTTTGGAAGAAGCCTAGGTGATTCCTTTTAACTTTCGCCAAGAAAATAACTAATATCTTTCTCGCCATCATGAGTGGTTCTATCAGAACACTCACTTTGCATCAGGGTTAGAAGATTTTCCTAGAGTGCCATTTGGTATGAGGCTGATAGGGTGATCCCGGTTAATTCTTTTTGTTTACTTGGATTTCAGAAAGGACGAAGTACTTCAGGATTCTCTATTGTGTTTAGAATTATTGTATATTTTTGGATTTATGTAGATTGTCTAGCAAAGATAGACAGTCTGGGATTAGTAACAGCATCGTATGTATACCTTGCGAACACATCTGAAATGGGAGAATAAGCATTGCTAATAAATATCATTTCTTCTTAAAAAATTATAAAAATTGAGGTTCTTTTGCCATGACTTAGAATGGAACATTCTACATGTTTTTAAGCGATTCAGCCTTTTCATGCAAATATAAGATTTCTAGCCTGCACCTTTATCCTTCTAGGTTAGAGTTTGTGTCACTTTTGATGGAATATTTCTAATATAAACTAAGCAAATTTTCATCGTTGATTTACTTCTGGGTAAAATTAGCTTTATGAGAGAAAATGCTATCATCACTCATAATATATACATTAAGTCCTCGGCAAAGTCCCATTAGATATTCCAACCTGTAGCTCAACAAAAATTATTAATTAATATTAGGGCAGATACCATAGAAGATATATTCTTCCGAAAACTTGCACAATCCAATGTGTCTCGATTTTTAAGTTTCTTGGGATTTGTTACTGGCTGAATAGGTATAGTATGACAAAATATATGCACGAAATTGCAAATCAAATTTTTCTATTGCACAACATGTTTATCTCTATATTGCATAAACCATAAGATAAGTTATAATATTTGCATTTGCTATGTACCTCCACATTTCTCAGAATTCATTCTTTTGTGTATATTTCCCTTTTGGAAATATTTTAAATAATTCTTCACTCTTGTATGAAGATTTATGTAAAGGGTTAGGAAGCTGTCATAACAGAGATCCTTGGTACTGCAGCAGATGGGATATCACTATTGGATCAGCAACTGCATTAGTCACTATCAGCAATGCAGTGATTTACCTTAAGCAATTTGTGCAATCATTCTTCTTTCGTTGAGTCTCTTATCTAAAATAAACTGCGCTGCAATTGTTGTTATTATACTGCTAAGTAATGATTTTTATTCTCATTTATGCTCTTCTTTTTCATTAATACTTTGTTCTTCTTGATGTTAATTTTATGCCATTTAATTGAAATGTGATGCAAACAATTAAAATATAATTAGATGAAATCATCTTACATAAAATCTAAATGCTGTATTTTTCCATATAAAATAAATTCAAAATTGAAGTAAAGGTCTGAATTTTTTCAGCCCTTAACTTTTTTTTTCAAATGTAATTATGAATTATGTTGGATTGTTTGTAAAGTATATTAACATTTATAAATAAAAACAATCCAGGCATAAAAGCATTTAAATAACAGTATTTTCTTTTAAAATTAAAAGCAAATTTAGTGATGTATATTAATAATATAAATAATTGAGATTGATTTTAAATTTTATTGGACATTTTTTAGCAGTTTAAGAAAGATATTCTGAATATTAAATTGCAATATGTGTTTAATTTTTTTAATATTTTTTCTCAAAGGTTTCAACTACTTACATTACTTTTGGCATGATTCTATTTTTAATGAATGAAGAATTCAAAAAATTTGATTTGTTTTAGTTATTTTGGTTTTGAAACTAGAAAAAACTTGATTTGTTTTGTATCGAGTTTAGGCTATAAAATACATCATTATAGACAAAATTCGATACAGAATTTTTAAGTTCTTTCTTATTTTAAGAATTTAAATCAATGATGCTATTATAAAAATATACAAAAGATACATGGTTATCTTAATTTATCTTGATAACGATAATTTGCCAACAATAAATGTGGTTTTCATTATTATAAAGAAACATTTTTTAAAAAATTGTCTGAATTTTACTTTAAAAATAAAAAAAAAACTTGAAATCAGATTATTCAATACATATGCTTATAAAATCGAACTACGCATTATAATTATTACTCAAAACTAAGATTTGAATTCAAAATCAAGAATATTTATGGTTCATTCTTATAAATTGCTTAAAAATCAAGCATTCATTCAATTATATCTTTGATATTATGCTGCCATCTATTGGCAAAATATTTCATATAAAAATAATTATTGCTTTATCGTTTCATGTTCTAATGTTAAATTTTGCATGAATTATAAAGATAACGGATATTGATTTCTGAAACTTTGGAGACAGAAACTAAAATCATATTGTGTTATTTTATAAGTTATTGAGAAATATAATAATTATAAAATATTACATTGGAGGTAAATTTGAGTCACAAACTTTTATTTACTTATTTTAATAAAAGAAACAAATTTTCAAATTGCTTTTAGTTTGAAAATTTTTTTAATTTTCCGATATATTTACCTTAAATGTTTCGATTTTAATTTGATTTCAACCATAGATCCAGATGAAATTTGTGATCAATGAAATTAACTTTTCCTTATGAGTCACACCTTAGGTATGAAATATCCTTATACAAATTTTTCTAAACTTTTTCTTAGTTTAAGAGAAATATTCTCATCTTAATAAGACATAAAAAAATGTTTAATGACGTATAAATTTTATTTAGTTATACATGCCAGGATTGAATTCATCAATAAAAATTTTCAACCGTAAATATATTGAAAATTTAATAAAATTAAAATAGCAATCACAAGGAAAAGAACGAAATTATTATACAATTATAATAAAACATGTAAGCAATATTTTCGAATGTTTAAAATTTATATTTTGTATTTTCATGCTTTTAACTTAAAATATATATTGTTTTTCTAGCAGCTTTTAAAATTTTCCGGATATCAAAAAATTAAAGTGTAGAGAACATTTTTTAATCATACGAATCACAAGCTGGTTTGTTTCTGATTCAGTTAAACATCCTATTCTGGCCAATGAACATTAACTGTTTCTGGATAAATATGGCTTCTGTAATTTGGAAGAAATCGCGAATTCCGGTATCGAACGTTCTATTTGGATATTATTCAAAATTAAGACACTATTATTTCCGAGAATTTAGGGTACACTTACTCCGCCAGCTTTAATGAAGTTTTATTACGATACAAATAAAATAAAAGTTAAGTCTTAGTCTCATACTATTATCTAATCTGCTATAATTGAAATAAAAAATAAAAACAGACTTTGAGCTTCTAAGATAACTTTCAAATCATTCAGTTTTGCATAAACAATCATTGTTTATTTTTCATGCGTTTAGGTTCTTATGTTTGTTGCTTTTTAAGTCTACATCAAAGCTCATTCCAATTATTAGATATTATTTAGAGTATTAAAACTTTTAGAAAAAAATATTTTTTTTAAAAAATTTTTTATTAAAATTTCATGAGCAGTGGTTTGATTGATCAAATGAAGTGAAAAATATATCTCATGTAAACAACAATTTATTTTATCTAATCAAAACCAAAAGTATAATGCATAAAGTTAAACATACACACTTATTTTTATGTAAAATCATCCAGATTATTGTAGTTTATTTAATTTAAACAATAGTTATAATACATTGTTAATCAACAGCGACAAATGGTTATTTTGTCAAACCCTGTGCATTGCTTAATCGGAAAAATATGCCTTAATAATATCAGTCTATTTTCACAACATTGTACTAGGGCTTACGAATGAAATAATTAATCTGCCTTTTCCCTCTTAAGAAAAATATTGCTTGCAACATAAAAAGTTGTGACTCTAAGCTTTGAGATAAAAATATACAAGTAAAAAATGCTTTATGTAGAAAAAATGTGTTAGTATTGTTGCTATTTCATTGTATTGTTAAGTTTGATAAATATGGTTAGAGATTGATTAAGTCTGTTATATATCGTAAACTTGCTGTCATTTCGAGACACTATACTATATATGCATGTTTTATAAAAATAAATAAAATAAACCTAACCTAGAATATCGTATTCGTATAGCTCAGAATATCATATTCGAAATACGATGCAATCAGAATATTATGAATTCTACAAGTGCTTGCTTTGCTTTCATTCCTTGCTTTGTTTTAATAGAGACATGGCATTTTTTGCTTATTTGCATTTTAATTTTAGTGCATCATATCTTTAAATCTTTAGTTTGTCTAAATGTTTTCTTCTCATAAATAAATCTCACATAATAATTTTCTTCATATCATTTTCTTCTTATAATCATATGAACTAAACAACATCATGTAGCAGCCATTCAAATGTAAATGTTAAGTTTTTAATTTATTTGTTGCATTATATTTCTTGTGAAGTTTTTTTCAAGAATAAAAATTTCATACGCTTGCTGAACGAAAAAAATTACAAAATTCACAACTACTGCTTCGAAATATGGCGATTATATAAGAATACCCAGATTTCGTTGTTCAACATAAGTAATTATATAGTTAAATAACACATACATTAGGTACCAAAATATGGGTCTTATAAAGATTACGTCAAAGTCTTGTTACATCAACTTCCATAAAAATTGCTAACTTAACGAAAAATAAGTGCTACAAATATGATAATACAGGACTCACAAATTTAGTATAATCAGCTTGCAAAATTCTAAGTCTGGTGATGTTTTGTCAGAATTTTTGTTTATCTGGTAACTTGGTTTTTATTACATCATAGAGATAAAGACCTTTAAGAATTATGAAAATAAAAATTATTTTTTGTAACCTAATATTTTCGTCATCTTGAGACATCACAATGCGTCATTTTGGCAACATTTCTTCATCACCAAAAAAATTCAGAATTTGGCATGCTGAATAATGCGGCATCTGTGCTTAATACAGCAAATCACGAAGCCTAGTAGGCTCTGATGCTAGTAGTATTTATTGGCATCTTAAATTTTAGCATGATAGATTATGACTCAAAGCAAGTTGTATGAAAAAAGGAAGTAATATTAGTATTATTTTGGAATTTTAGAAATTTTTTTTTGTAGAAATGAAAAAAATAAAATCTAAATGTTTTTGAGGAACTCAGAATTTTTTATAACTCTGATGGTATTTTTTATTGAATTCGGTACAAAATGCCTTAAAGGAAGTCCATATGATGATCTTAGACTTTAATATATTTTAAAGGTACAGATTTTCCTTAACTTTTGTGTTTACCTTTATGTTTCAAATACTTTTTACAAATTATTGACTTCATAAATTCTAGTTAGACGAAGATAATGTGAAAGCAATCTATATTTCATTTCCCATACTTCTTTTAAGATCGATTGCTTATCTAAAACCCCCCAAAATAGGTATTTTATTGATAAATACATTAGTATTATAATGACTATTATTTGCCCTGCATGAAATTTATGAGTTAAAGCAAAATGAATTTGATTTGCAAATGAAAAGGAGAAAATAGAAAGAATGTTTCGAGAACAATTAACAATTAAATTAACTTTTATATTGTTCCGCTGTTCTAGCTAATATCATTTTTCAAAATTCTTTCATTTCAATGATTATAAAACAGAATTTTTTATGAATCAATGAAATCGGATCAACATCTGTTGAAATTGGAAACAGAAAAATTAAATGTGCCATGAACTAAAAAGCTAATGTAAGAATAATGTTTTGTAGTTTCTAAAATATAATTTATTGAAATCATATCATAAATAAAATTTTTTTTACAATAATTGAAAGTTAATTAGTCTGAAAAGTTAATATTTCATAATCAGTTCGTGATAACTGAAATATATAGATTTCTTTAAAATTTCCCAATTTACTTTATACGATCAAACACGAAGTTTTTAAAAATGCATGGCTTCTAAAAACATGACATTTATCAGCACTTAGCATTCAAATTGAAAATGTTACAATCTGTTTTTATTTCCCCTCCTTTCTTTTTATGGACATAGCACTGCATTTAGCTAAAAAAATATTTTCCAACGTATCTCTTCTTAAGATATCACAGTTGTGTAACGCAATAGCTTCATTAATATGATAAATATCCTCTGAAAATAATAGTAAAGTTTGAATGAAATAGAATGATAGATAATCTTTAAATATTATTTAGTTTGTGTTATACTCTCAAATAGTTTTATGCAAATCTTTATTTCATGCAAATTATCAAAAGAGTATTATAATAAGAATATATTCTGTGATTTCTGGGACTTCACTGCACAACGATACTATTAAAATCTCTCTATTTACAAAAATTAATAAATATTCATGAATTTTAATGCAACAAGTTAAATTTTAATCAAAAGTAATTTCCAAATAAAACGAATCAAAACATTATCGATATTGCAAAAAATTCCGAGATTACAGAGCAGTGTTTTAGCTATCGATAATCTAAGCATGTATGTTCGAAATGAAAAAAAAATAATGTATGTGTCTTTTCATTAGCTCAGATTGGCTTCGAATAGCCGATAAAAGGAAGAATTATGGTCCGTAGGCAATTTTTTTTTCTTATACCCAGCAGAGCAAACGGCTGATAAAAGGTTTACTAGGATCACAGGTGACTTATTCTTTACTTGGCAACATTTCGCATGATTTGGCGATTAGATCTCCATGCTGACTTCTAACAAAAATAACATTTTCATTGAAACACAAAAATATTATTAAATGGTGATCTAGAATTCCTACAACATTTAATATTTACTTAATTGATGTTTCTTTTTTATTTTTTATTATTGTTTATACTGTATCACAAAATAATTGTTAAGTCATAAATTTTAGCTATAAATTATATTATATATATATATATATATATACACCTATTGATTTCAGGAATAAAATAATGATTGTAATATAACTTAATAAATTCATATAAATATTGAATAATACCACAGTAATATGATATTATTTTAAGATTGTCATACATATATGTATAAATATTAATATTTTAAAATGAATTACACAAATGTAATGTATTTTCTCACAAAGATTTGCATTAAATGAAACTAAGTTAGTTTGTTTTCTGTACTTTTTATAATGAATATTTTCATATATGAGATAAAAAAAAAAAAATATACAGATATAGAGAATTAGACATTGTTACAATTATAAGAAAAAATTAGTCCAAAATCATTTTGATATGTATTGAGGATGGGTGAGAAAAGAATTGCGAAATAAGATCATTAAATATAAACCACGAGGGTCAAGGCCTAAAAGAATGCCTAAAGCTAAATGTAAAGAACAAGTGAAAAGAGGATCAGAAAATGCTTAGGGGTATCATTTATAAACAAAGGGCAATTTTTTAAAAAAACATGGTCAAAATTAGGTCAAGGCTCTATAAAAGAAATATAGGACCATGAAAATCATGATTTTACTTTTATCTGTACTCCATTTCTAAAAAAACAATGAATTTTTTATTCTGTATTTAGTATTAAAAAGTCTATGGTAAAATTATTTAATATTACCTACACCATTTATTTAACATCATGTATCATTAATTTAAAAATCAAGTTGATCCATTTCTAACAATTTTTATATATTTTTACTTTTATCAATACGCCATTTCTGAGAAACAATGAATTTTGTAGTCTATACTTGGTATTAAAATGTCTAGTGTGAAATCATTTAATATTACCAATACCGTTTATTTAACATCATGTACCATTAATGGACTAACTAATCAAGTTAGTCCATTAATAACAGCAGATTATATATATAAAGGTTAATTCTTAAATATATATAAATTAAAAAACCATACATTATTTCTCTGATTAACAGAAAAATTAATATATTAAACATTCTTTTATAATCAAAAAGAAATCAAGCATCAGAGAAAAAAGTTTTTTTTTAACTAATTTTAGCATATATTGTTCCACCAACTAATAATATTATTAACATTCACTTGTGAATGAGTTGATGTAACTCACGCGTCATTTTTAGAATCTTAAAATACACATCATGTTTACTTTGCGATAAGTGTTGCGTTTTATTTTAAGAATATTCAGATGAGAACAGAATTCATTCGGATTGTTTTGTAGCTAGGCAGAAATAATCTTTACTTACCTCAACAAACTATAACAAATTCTTGCAAAAATTCGAATCATTTTTCTTTCTTTTTTAATTCCTGAAAAAATAACTTTGCTTTTATTATTAATTTTCAAAATCAATACAAAAAGTCTTGTTTAATTTTAATTTTTTTTTAAGTTTAGCATCAATAAGCCATTTAAAATTCTCGTTTATATTTATTATTTTTATTTTATCATAACACAAAATGTTATTAATAAATTTAGTTCAGTTTTTATTAATAAGGATAATATATTTTATTTGAAAATACTGAAAGCATCATGAAAATCAATAAAAGTGATAAATTATGTGATTATCCTTAGTTTTCAAAGAGTTATTAATTAACTTAATATTAAACTTTTGATTTATCTATATGTATATATATATTTGGATGGAAATTTCGAAGCATTCATTATGTTGAAATTCTAAGTTCACACGATTTCTTTCTTATGAATATATATATATATATATATATATATATATATATATATATATATATATATATATATATATATATATATATATATATATATTCAAAAATCATGTAAACTTAGAATTTCAACATAATAAATGCTTCGAAATTCGAAATAAAAACTTTAAAAAAATGAACTTTTATTACACCAAAGGTTCGTCGTGATAGTGAATTTAAAAACTTATTATATTTCTTTCTATTACATTTTTAAGAAGTTAATATGAATTTAATCTTTTTGATTTTAATAGTTGGAACTTTATTGAAGAAACATAACATGCAGGAAATATTAAGCATTTTTGATAGTTGTTCCTATGATGGTTTCATTACTTCGATACTTAACAAGTAAAAGTTTTTAAGAGATGAGATCAAACACGTTGCACACTGTAATAAGAATCTGATGCATGACACAATACCTGCTCGGAGGCATTGACAACCATTTTCCTATGGGAGAACCTCATGATCATCTATTGTTCTCCTCATGGACACGACATCAACCAACATGGCACAATGAATGGCCAACATGGCATCTTCTCAGAATTGGCTTTTGCCTATAATTTGCACACTTCAAAAACGATATCTCAAAATATTTTTATAATATCTCTATGAAATCTCATGAGCTTGATCTGTATATATTTTTTTTTCTAGAAAGTGTACTAAAAGAATTTTAATCACTTAAATATTTCCCAAATTATGGCCTGTTATTCGAATAATGGCATAAAAATTTTGGCTAAAATTTCAGTATAAATATTCAACTGACCGCAATTTTTTTATTTTTTTTTAACAAAAACTTAACATTTTAGTACATGCTAAAGATAACAACATATAGATTATTTAGTATTAATTTTTTTCAAATATGTTTAATAGTTTTTGATGTAGCATTTTATAAATTAAAAAAATGCTTAAAATTGTAGACATATTTAACATTTCTGAAGAAAATTATTCGCATATATCAAATATTAGTAGCTCAATATTATTTTTTTCTAAAGTTAAATAAGAAAAAATGGTTACAATGTATACATGCAGTGTATTTAAAAAAAATGCTCTGAACATGTTCGGGTACCTTAAGGTAAATGCTATTTAACTCTAATTGTTTAAAGAAAATCCATATCATTTCTAAGATCTATATCGTTTAAAATTATTTCCAAAGTTACCTAAGCATAATTTTTACGATTTAATCACGTGAAAAGAATTATTTACTTATTTACTCTTCTGTGGAAATAAAATGTAGAATTTGATGAAGTTTTAAGGAATAATTTAAAAAAATGATTTTTTTAATGTTTAATAAGGATTTGTTTTCATTTACTAAAAATAAATATGTTTTATCATTTATAAAATGTGAAGTATTTACATAAACTTAGATATGCCAGTTAATGTAGAGTTTAATCATCGAAAGAGTAATCAGAATATCTAGTTTTTTATTCAGTTGTGTTAATAATTGAAAATAATTAATTAGAAATTAAGAGGAGATAAATGAAAAAATTTTTGAAGTCAGGTTTATTATTTTAAATATACTTTGGATTATGTAAAATATTTGAATTATTTCTGTAACAGTATTTCGAATCAAGAGCAATACAAAATTTATTTAAAAATCAAAAGTATCTTAGCATTGTATTCTGCCTTTTTATAATTTTATTCCGATTTGATTTAGCCGTTCTGGTTAAATAACCAGAAATATTCACGATGAGTTTAAAAAATTATGTCCAAAGTGGAAAACACAAAAATAAATACAATTTTTAAGATCTTTAAATTAATTAAAGAAGTTCAAATTAAATATCGACTCAAATATTCAATGAAATAAAATACAAGTAATATCCGTATTTTCCTTCAAGTTCTGAAATTGTGCTCAGAATTTTAATGAAAAGCAATATAAAATCGCTACATTAATTACATTATTTGCCCACAATTATTATTTAACATTTATTCTAAGATTTTGTTTCGTTTTCCATTAACTGTGTCAGCGAAAGAATAGAATATATTTGGGTACTTTAAGCGAACTAGAAATATACCTTTTCTCTTTCTATTCAGAGTACTCTCTTTAAATACTTTTTATCGATGAAGTCATTTTAAACCATCATTTTAGGATTTTTATATTTCTGTTTTATTTTATTGAAAAGAAGACGAAAATTATTAATGATTATATTTTTCATTGAGTTTTCACATGTGTGTAATATATATGATTCCTCTTATACGATATTATATTTTTGTTAGTTCGGCCGCTATCGTTTCCAAGATTAAATGTTGGCTTCTTCCACGAAAGAGAACTTCTGTCGCCTGGCAAAAATACTGTGCACAGAAAAGAGTTAAAGACTTCTATAAATTATATTACATTCTTACTATAACAAAAATCCTTGCTAACTATTCAAAACAAAAAAATGATCAAGGGAATTCCAAGAATTTTGTCCTTCATTTTTATTTTTCACAATAAAGAAAACGATTGTGATAAGTTATTATAAACAAATGGCATGCTTTTACTCGGGGAACTAGATGAATGGAAAAATACCCTTAAGTAAATCTAAAAGTATGGAAATTAATTTTATCTGAATTTATGCTAGGAGCTTCTCTGTTGTCTATTTTCTGTCTGGAACTGCCTGTGTAAGGGACGTATCCACGTTAATGTGTGACGTTCAAAGACTTTCCGCTATTGTGGCGTGGATGTGGAGGGGATTGAGCTCAGGTGTGACCTCTTCACCTGGTCAAAATTACTTGGCACTTGATGAATGACGAGTATTTCCAAATTCATAAACCTTAAGGCACAGTTCGAAGCTCGCCTGCAGCGCTATGCATGTATGTATGTCTATTAAATGTATGGATGTAGTCTGGGATAAAATCTTGAGACCACACTAGGAGCTATATTTTATTCTTACTAGCAGAAGAATAACACTCATAGTTATACTTTCGATCCCATACACAATTGATTTGATATAAAAACAATAAATTTTTACCTCTAAGAGTGAAAAACTTGCATTCTGCACACACGAGAGTACTTAAAAATAGAATGACGGAATGTGATTAGGCACGTAAACTTTATTACTTTAGTAGTAGTATTTTTGTTTCAAGAATAAAATATTTATTTAATTTATAGATACAATTTTTTTTAAAAATATATGAGTGTTTCAAAGTGTTTTGAAATGTATTTTTCGTCTTAGTTTTGAACAAATAAAATATACTTTTGATAGTACCTTGTTTTTTACTTTCATATTTTTATTGAGGATTTGCTGGTGAAGAGGCAAATGTTTTCCGAGTATGATAATATACAATGAAATCTGATTAAAAGATCGATAAAAAAACTTAAATAACAGTTGAATTAAATTTTTACATGATACTCAGAATCAAATTGGGAAAATTTTTATTTTTGCCTCGTATGAGACCTTTATTTTTTTTCATATGAGTTAGTTGCCTTTTTTGGTACTATAAATACAAAAAAAAGCTAATATTATGTATATTAAAGAATTGGTATTATTTATAACTAATATCATTCATATATAAAATTAATGCTATTTATCTTTGTTAAAATAAATGATTGTTTTTGTAAATTTGTATATTCCGAGCGAAACTTTTAATATTAAAATTTTAACAATAATCAATTTAAACTCATGATAAAAAAAAAGTTAAAATAATGACTTAGCATTTTTAAACACAATCTGATGGAATGCAGTATTATGTCTATAAGTCATTATTAAGACACTGTCTAATAATGCCTAATGTCTGAATGCTGATTAAGACATTAGGCTCTATATCAAGATTTGTCTGTATATTCCAAATATAATATCAACATTTATGTTTTTATTCCAAAATGTAGGAAAAAAAGAGAAGACGTAATCAATGAGCCTCTAGAGTGTCGCTTATTTTGCTTATTATCTATTGATTTTTTAAGAGGTATTCAAGAGGAAATTATAATAATAAAATTCATAACACATGTATCAAATAGGCATACGAATTTCTTCATTAATACGTTATTATAATTGCTTTAATCGAAAAATATGAACAATTTTCCTGATTTTTTTTTTTTTTTTAGTTATTTTTCTAACTGTATTACAAGTATTTTGATTCTTAATCACGAAATAATTTTTTATTCAAAATCAAGTTGTTTCTGAAGTGAAATGTTGTTTAAGTTTTTAAAAAGAAAGTGATAAAAAAACGAAGAAAATATGTTAGTAAACTAAATTTAAATAAATTAATATTGGCAATAGAAAGTGTATCTGTAGAGTTGAATGACTGGTAAGTATAGTTGTAGAGGGAGAGAGAGAAAGTAAGAGAGAGAGAAATCTTTTTCATACTCTGAAAATGCTTCAGTTGGCAAACTTTCAAAAATCTCTTGGCTTACCATCACACGTGTAATTCAGTTTCTTTTGACCTGGTGAATTATTTGGCTAAAGTAAATTTAACCAACTTGCTTCGGTCGAAATAAATTGCAGACATTCTGCGAACCGAATAGTTTAATCTGAAAAGTAATATGTAATTTAATTCAGCTACCTACTGAATTATATAAATTAGACATCGAAAAGAATTGAGAAAGCTAAAGAATTTCCTCTGTTGCAGCACTAAAATTAAACTCAATAACCACGCATTTTTAGAAAAATATTGCTTAAATTAATCTTTCTTATGTATTAGAGATATCGAAAATAATATTGTTCCTTGGAATGCAAAATATTCGAATAAAAATTAATCATAATCAATAAATAAATTTAATATATGTTTAAAATTATATCACAAAAAGAGAAGGAGTGTAAAGGAAAGTAACTGAGTCATATAAAAGAATTACATAATAAGTGTTATCTAATAATGAATTAATTTACTTCTCGATTTTTCTTATCTTATCTAATAAAATATAATATTTTATCAAATAAAGTACTATAATCTCGTTTTAATACCTAAAAATTAAAATATAAAAATTTCAAAGGTTAATAAATGAATATTATTTAACTCATTAAAAAAAATTCATTTTTAAAATTGTCCAACTTGTCGTATAATTCGAAATCATGGTTATTAAATTGTTAAATAAATTAATGTTGGGATTGGTAGGTCATAAATTCAATTTATGATCCATCCAAAAAGAGCTTCCTTTGTTGGTTTTTCTAACTTTTGAAAAAGTGTTGATTTCATCACATGTCTGCAACACAAAATTATGATGCACGCTTCCACACCTCTTTGAACGGATCTTAAGTCGTTATTAATCATTTAAATGAAGCATTAATTTTGTATAAAATATTGTTATATATACTTAATTTCCATTATATTATTTACCTGTGCTTACTTTGCAAAAAACAAATAGCCTATATAAATTTATAAAATTTGAAATCTTATTTTTAATTAAATGATTTAATTCAAGTACATGACCTTTAATAATTTCAAAATGCGTGTACAATTAATTTCAATAGCTATCAATTAAAAGTCCTATTTTAAAAAAATAGTACTAATTATTATCTATTATTCACAAATTCGTGACAATTGAAAAATTTTTTTTCGTATGTTAATTATATTTTTGTAATTGTAAAAGAGTCAGTAATTGTAATTGTAAATAGTTGCCTGAAATTGCAAAAGAGTCTTACAATTTTTAATTGTATTCTTTTGTAAACTTATTTCAATAAAAACAAAATTTCAATAAAAACTTATACCTGATTAGATTCTTAAGTTAGAGATAAATATTGGAGTCTGTTAGGGAGAACTTTCAGTATTTTGCATTGGTTCTTTAAATTTTTTTAATCATCAATAAGTTTGTCTTAGTCTAAATGTATTACTTTATCAGAAATATTTGTTTCCTTAATCTCAATTATTTACTGTGCAGTAAATATAAATATAAAGAAATCACAAATTTTTTTATTACTGATAATTCATTGAAGATTTTATAGAGTAATATTTTATGAATGGGACTCTATCGTTAAGATTATTTATAATTAACCACGGAAAAAAATGGGCAAAATTATTCTTCCTCTAAAGAATATTTAATGATACTTTAAAAAAATAATATAAAATACTAAACTGTAAAATTGAATAACATTAAACAAAAACAGTAAGATTAATTCAATTAGTAAAACTAAAATATTTTTCTATGAAATAGTCCAAAACAAAATATTCAGTTTAATAATGTTTCAATTGACTATTTCAAAATGAATTAAGAAAAAGTATTATAAGAAACCTTTAATAAGTGAAATTTTTTTAATCTAATATCATAAATTCGTAATTGCATTACATTAGGATAATTACATTGATTTTAATACAAAATATTCTGGCAGATGCTAGAAGAAAGGGAAAGTACATTTAAGAGATTTTATTGCCCTATTTACAACGAAGAAGGTCGACAACTTCCTTCTAAGGAGAAAATATTTTCCGGATGATGCAAGAGGTGCACCCACTTTTTTTAATGGGAACATAAAATTTCGAAACTTTTTTCTCATAACACAAATCTTAGTTCTGCAGAGTTTAATGGAAACATTTCACCCTTTAAATTTGATGAGTGATTTTCAAACAGTGAATACAAAGAGGAAAAATGTATTAATCATAACTAATTGATTGATTTCACTATTTCTCCAAAATTAAGTAACCTGAATTATATATTTTTTCGTTCGAATTTTTTTCAATAAAATTTGATATTACTGCACTTAAAAGAGAGTAAAATTTCATTTTAATTAAGAACCAGAATATTAATTTTAATTATTAAATTACTTTCTATTTATTTATTGAAATCTTTTTGATTGAGTACTACTTTCGATTCGTAACTTAACGTTTAAATAAAAAGTTAGGAATTAATTCCAATATACAGGTATATATTTCATTTCTAGAAATAATATATAAATTAATTCTTTGTGATAAAAAGTGCGGTTTTAGATTTTAAAAAAATTGTTGATTTTATAAGTACTTTCTCAGATTAAGAAATTATCGTTAATTTTTAAGATTATTATGAAACAACATTCAGTACAAAAGAATACTGTTATAAATATGCAGCAAATATTCCGTAATAAATACCACTGATTTTATGTGTGTGTGTGTTTAATGTTCAGCAATTAATATATTTAATTCTTATTTGGGATGAGGATCTTTGCAGTGTTGGAGCTCACTTTAAGCCCTTGTCGAATTACTCCTCGTATGTGTAAAGTATCTTTAGTAAACCAAAGCCACACAAATGTTTTCGTAATTCTTCAATTAGAAGCTTCCGATTTGAGCCAGAATTGAAGTCATGATAAACAGTCATGTTCACAGTTCTCATAGTTCATTAAAGTTGAAGTGTTAATTATTTTATCGAATCTTTCTCTCATACCAACTTTCGTAATTCTGGCTTTATTTTCCTGGGCATATATGTATGTATGTATCGCAATTAATTTCCTTTCTGCAAAATCGATCTCTTCCAAATAAATAATTAAATTCATGCTAATTATAAGTGACTAATAACCTCAATTTCATTTTTAGATACTTGTTAAAAGTGATTGATATATTTAATTTCTGAAATTTTTCCGATATTCAGTTGAAATAGATCTCGGTTTAATTTTTGACATCAATTTATATATATATATATATATATATACATAATATAATATATATAATCAATTTATATATATATAATATAATTTTATATATACATATATATATATATATATATATATATATATATATATATATATATATATATATATATATATATATATAAGAACATTTTGCTTTTAATATTTTAAAAGTTTAACACAAAATATATTCTCAATAACAAATTAAGGAATTTGCGTTATTTAAAATATAAAGATTACAATTTTGTAGCCAAAAAGTTTAATTTTATAAAATTTTAATATTTGTATGTTTTTTCAAATTTTATTTCATTTCTAATGTTACAATTGCCTTAACTTTTATTCATCAATTTATTCGTTAATTTTATATTAAAGCATGCTTATTTTATTTTAGTAAAATAAAATATTTTATTTCAAACTAAATTTGATTTTAAAATAAGAATATATAAATTTGTTAAATTTAATTTTTCACAAGAACTATTTATAGATAAAGAGTTATAAATTACAATAATAAGCTGCATAATTTATTTACGAATTCCAAAGCTAATAGAAATAAATTTGAAAGAAGTGAAATTTACATCAATATAATTATTTTAAACATACTTTGAAACATTCAAATTTATCTGATTTTCTTTTGAAATATATAGTTTAATATTTATAAGAATATTCTAATAAATACAGATTTTTTTCGCAAAATAAATCTTTGTCTTGTTTACCAGCTATATTCATTTGATTAATTGCATTTTTAGTGGTAAAAAAAGGAATTTCAGTAGAATATATTTACATTTTTTATTTAATTTATCATATTTTTCAACAGAATAATTAATTAAATTGACACTCGAAATAATTTTTATTTTTATTTTATATGTTACAATAAATAAATGTATACAGCACAATGCACTGAAGCTCTCTGAACAAACTGCGTATTAAAAAAATGTTTAATGGAGTAAAATATTGAACAAATATTTTCATTTTTCAATTTGTACATCAATATCGTATGTCGGGTAATCAACGCTGATTCTTGTAAGTCAAATGCGCGACTAAAATGAGAATTCAAAGATAAATTTCATAAAATCATACAAAAACACCAATTTTCATTCAAATCAAAGTTCCTTAATTATTTCGAACAATTTTGTTAATTTCATTTTTAAATTAAGAATTTGGGGAAAATTTTTCACTTTTTATATTTACATGAATACACCCTTACACATTGTTAAAACAAAAACTGCTTAAAACAAATAACTAAAAATGTTTGTTAATCACCGAAGCCCTTTTGAAAATTAATGAACTAATTATGAATTGACATCACAACATGCCAATTTGTATTCAATGATTAAGGAATATATTGTTTATTTTTACCTTTTTCTTCTGCACCTCTTAAAGTATAAAATTAAAGATATGTACACTTACAAAGATAGCAATTGAGATCATCGATTGACTTTATCAGAACTGGAAAACTGCACTTAAAAATGGAAATATAGACTACACTGAAAAATGGTTGTGTGTGAAGCAAAAAGTTGAAATAAAGTTTACTTTTTATAGTTTTTTCTGCAGGAGGATTTTTTAATATTTAATGAGCCATATTAACCCAAAGGAGAGAACCCAGAAAATTCCCAAGTATTTTTTACTACAAACTTTCAAAAAAAGACAGCAATAGGAAATTAATGAGAAATTTATTATCAGTTTTATTTATTTATTAAAAGAATTTTTTTGCCTTCCATCCAGTATTGATAACAATGTTTATCAATCACAAAAAATTGCATGCAATTTCGAACAAATGACAATTTAATATACCCGCTCAATTATTTCATTCACCATTTAGTTTATGATCTGAACAAATAATTTGTAAACTAAATATACTAATAAGATGAAATATGTTTTTAAAATTTACTCACTGTAGCAAGAAAAGTTTTGTGGTTAAAAAGTTACAAGATTTCTTAATTAGTATTTTTCCCATTTGATAAGGTTTCATTAAGGACTTAAAATTTTGAAATTTACAAATTATAATAGTACACAACAGTGACCTAACATTTTTAGAAATATGTTTCTTTATTTTTGTTTGATTTTTTTTACAGATAATAAAAATATTCCCCACATTCCCCCATAAATATTTTCCAATAGTTTGCGATGGTTACTTATGGTTTCAACGTTTGTTTTAAAAAAGTATTTATAACAGTATAATACTCAAATATCAAAGCTGTTCTGTAAAAAAAATATAATTCTAATTCAAAACAATAAACAAAAGCCTTTATATGACTATTTCCAATCAAGTACATTAGTCCCCGATTCCTAATAATGTCATCATTTACAGTAATTATAATCCTTATGTTCAAAATTTTTTCTGTGGTGTGATTAGAGATGTAAAATTCCCGGGAATTTTGAACTACGGGAATTTACTCAGAATTTTTAGTAATAAAAAGGGAATTCCGAGGAATATTGAAAATTCTAAGGTAATGAACTCAACCAATCATCTTTCGTTTAACGGATTGTTTTGCCTCTAATAAGAAGGAAAATGAAATAAACTATGTAAATATACAAAAAAATATCTGTTCTGTCTTCTAGTATGAAAGTTATTTAGTTACGTTTTGAGAAAAGCAAAAATACTTGTTAAAACAATAAAAATAATGAATTAATATTTATACAAGATATATTTCTCAAAACTGTCAGAATAAGTATTGACATTTCCATGTTTCTGTGGTTATAAGCTCATAAATTCGTACTGAGAAAAAAAAAAATTTATACAAAACATTAATTTTTGAAATTATTCTAAATTGGTCATTAAAGCAAAATTGTTTTCTTTTTCTGGAAAACTTTCTATTACCATAATTAGCAGTATAGAAATCATAAAAATAAGTAGATTTTTATTTTAAGAAATATCTGATAAAAAAATTTCTAAATCATCGGAAAAATTTCTAAATTCTTAAAAACTTTCAAAATTTTTGGGAATTTTTAAAATTCCTAAGGGAATAAACGGAGCTTATTCTCAAAAATAAACAACTACACTAGACGTGATACGGTATTCGACACAAGTTTGATAATACCTTCAAATTGAATGTGGCTTCTGAAATGATGCAGATGCAATTGCCAGAGAAAAAAGTCAGCCCCAAAATCACCTTTAAATAAAGATATAAAATAATTAATTCTAAACTCTATAACGAATCGTACATTAAGATTGCCTATACTAACGAAACAGTTGCTCATGTCACTTGTGGACTTCACACTTTTGGCACTGTTATTGTAGTGGCAGATTATCTCTTTAAGATTAATACTTTTTCAAATTAAAACCCCCACCAAACAATTAAAATGAGCAATTTTATAACAGATTCAAAGGAGGAAATCTGTAAATGGATATTGATAAATATATATAGTTTTCGACATCCAGAGCAAGATATTATAAATCAAGAATACACGGTCACATTATTTTAAAACGTACGAAAGATGTATCTCAGAATTATTTAAATTTGGTTGTTTAGATCATTAACATATGAAATAGATTGCGTATTTATTTATTTTATGGCCTTCTTAAAAAATCAATAAATAATGCAATTCTTGCCAGTTAAAATTATTGATTAGTATAAAAGAGGAATTGACATTATTTAATTAAGCATTTGTGAGTTCAAATAATTGTTTTTGCTTGATATCTATCTGTTAGATTTCCCTTCCATTAATACTCTAAAAAAGGAATCATAAAATTGTGGTTAACAAAGTAACCCACGGGTAAGATGGGCAAATGATTCGCTGCTCCTCTTTTCCAAGAGTGGCTAAGTTCAAGTTATCTTTTCTAAGTTAACAGCGTGCAAGTTTCTCTATTATATAGAGAACTGAACCAGCACTGAAAGGAACACTCAATAAAAAGGCTCTACTCTGAGTTAAAGATATACAAAATCCACATTCAATGACCTTCGATCACGAAACAAGAAGTGAAAAATTGAAGATTTCCAATCCTACTCTTAGATATTTCCAATTTAATAAAACTGGCTGTTGATAATTTTTATTCTTTTATTTTTAAATTCCCACATGCAGATGTGCTTCTGGTATACGGAAAAGCCGCTATAAGGACCAACCTCTCAAAGGATATTTACTCGAAAGTGTAGATTCATAGGCAAACACGAAACCATATTATTTATATCACCAATTAAGTGAGAGCAGCTTTTTTCACTAAGCTTTATACAGACATAGTATTATTTTTAATTAATGGATATTTTGAATGTAGGGCATTCAAAATATCCATTAATTAAAAATATATTCCTTGGCGTACATATTGTTCTTAGTTTTCTTTCAATATTTTTAAAATGGATTTTATTTATTTTAGAAATTTTAATATTGATGTAGAACTGTTTCATAGGAAAATAAATTGATACGATATCAATTCACACTTTTTAAAAGCTGGTATCAAAGCTAAATTTGAACAGACCAGTGATCAAGCAAAATATCTCTTACCATCATCTAACATAAATAATTAAGATTAATATAATATTTTAAAAGTTTTTAACAAATATTAAACACTTTTTTGAGAACTGTTCTAAGAAATAACTTACCATCTGGGAAACAGTAAACTATTTAAAATAGCATATCTATTCATGAAATTTGACGGTCATAACATTTTAAAACATTTGAATTCAGTATAATATTTTGGAATGCATCAAATTAAAATATTTTAAATATTGAAAAATATTAGAAAAGTGAAATAAGCATTATATTCCAGTATTCGGAAAACTTTGCGAATTTATTTATTTTGAATGGCAACACTTTACCAAAATGTGGTTTTCTAGTAACAAAAAGAAAAGATAGTTTTTCACAAATAACACCACCTCTCAAGTGTGCAGCATTAGGATGCCGTCCGCCTCTGCCAAAGTCGAGAAAGTTGCCTCAATTGAGGTAACTGATCCTGTAAAATATATCGGCAACATGTTGGAAAAGAGAATTAGAAACATGGAAAAACGAAAGGTATTTACTGCTTATCTCTGATCTTGGTTTTCAGTTTAGCAAACTACGCATGTTGCTGCATTGTTGCTAGTTAGGCTTATTCCCTGCACATGGTGTATTATAAATTTATTTTGCATACAACTAGTGGAAATAAAATATTTATTGATGTATAAATCTAACAGATGATATTAAAAAATTTTGTCATAAAAATACTTGATTACGTCATATCGAGTATTTACCAAATATGGCGGAACCGTATTGATTGTTGTAAAGAAACTTAATAGTGTTATTTTGACATTAAATGACTTCTATATTGAGTCGGATATATATTACATAAATAGTCTACATTTAAATACACTTTCAAAAATATCTTGTCGTAAATTATTGTATCTGAATGCAAAGTATCAGGCGAATGCCATTAAAAGTCTGAATCTGTGATTCTCTAATTTTGAAAACTAATAACATTCTTCTATCATTTTACATAATTTAAACTTAGTGAGATATTATAGCGTATGGTGTATACATATTTTTAATTGCGAAGTTCATGGTACCGGCATTTTTATAAATATGCTGTTTCTCTAATTCTGTTTTAGATTCAGTTAGTGAATAATGGGAAGAAAATGACTCATTTGCTTAATTACTACCCTTTGTCTGGTTTTGGAAGGTATATGTGAAACAGTATAACTACTGTTAACATTTAGTAATGAAGGTTAAACATTGAAGTTTGCTTGATAGCTTTATAACTAAATCTATACTGGATTTTGAAATTATATGAAAACTTAATGAAATTTCTTAAAAAAATTATGTTAATCTAGGGATTATAAAAATTAGAAATAGAAATTAGAAGCAGTGAATACATCAAAATTAAATGAAGGTAAAAAAGCATGATAATTTTTTATTTTTATAAGATGAAAAGTAGTACTAAAATATGCTTTTTAAATTTTTATTATATTTAATCTATATAAATTCTATGTGTACTGTACAAATGTTTATGTGTATAGAACTAGTTACACATAAATGAAGTAGAAACACCTGCATTGGAAGCAAAATCCTTGTAAATATTACAACTATAATATACGTATAATATATATATTAGTATATGATTACTATTGTAAATATTACATGTGATTATTATTGATGATGAGTAGCATATGTATATATATATATATTCCTCTGCTGAATCACTGGTATGATAACTATTTTAAAACCTATAAAACTGGTAAACAACCTATTAACAAATCTAACCTTTCTTTAAATATTGGTTTTAACCAGTTTAACTGTTAAACTTTATTTTCTTTTAATATTTAGACTTATAACAATTTAGCTCATTTAAGATATTTAAACATTAATAGAACACTAGTTGAAATTATTCAGATGTCATTTTATTGTGGTCTACTGGGAAATAAAATTTTTGGAAAGATTTGATATACATTCTTTTCTCTTGGAAGCTTAAAAATATTTAAAATTATAAATGCAAACCATCTGAATGAAGATTTGTCTCTTCAGATTGTAAAATATTGAATTATATAGAAATACTGATATGAAATTGTGTATTGCAAATGTAAAAGCATAGTTCATGAATAGTATATTTTGATAAATGTAAACAAACTTTCAATTTGTGAATAATGCAATAATTTACAGTAAATTCCAATGAGGTACTGGTTTGCTGTGATTACCAATTTTTATGCCAGGTGCTGCACAGCAATTGCATTAACCTAAATTGTGTCACTGTGGCAATATCTAGTTTTCAAAATCCTTATAACTCTAATTTGAAATTAGAACATTATATTCTTGCTATTCAATTCAAAGTATCAAAATTTCAAATCTTTAATTACAGAAATGGTTCAAAACTAATAATTAGAAATATTGCTAAGATTAACTTACAAAACAAATGTAATATAGCTTAGAATCAGTATTGCAATTTGTACTTGTGTGTGTAATCAATAAAATGTATAAAATCAATTTTTAATTATCTTTTAATTAATAAAATGAATACAAATTCATTAAAAAATGTTCTTGTATAATAATACCAAGCAGTATTAACAACTGTGGTATGGGTTTAAGTCAAAATAGATGACATATATTAAAGAAATTGTTGTAAAATTGTGAGAAGCAATTCTGGCACAGTAATTGACAGGTTTATTGCATTTGGCATCTGTATTGGCTCATTGAAATTAACCAAATTTACTTTATTAACTCTTTCTCATACCTATCAAAATCACAAGGTGCGAATTCACATCCCGTATTTCTTGTATTTGTGATATTCCTTGGCTAGAATGTTCAAAAATAATGCACAAAAATGAAATGTAAAACTGAGTATTATAGTTGCAGCTTGACGAAAAATTTTTTGCAAAGTAGAGGAGACAAGTATTGGAAATTGTTTGGCAACCCAAACAATTTCCAATACCTGTCTTCTGCTCCAGCTCTGTCAATCTGCGTCTCCTCTATACCTGCCAATTGGTATAAAGAAAACAGTGAGTTTCACCTGATTTCAAATTGTTATTTCTGTTTTCTTATTTTAGCAATCGTATTAAAAATTCTAATTACTAGACCTAACACTAAATACAAAAACAATAACTATATAAATAAAATAGGGTTTTTTCCCAATTTCGAATTGCTAAACCTAACAGTGTATAAGAAAACAGTAATTTAAAGGTTTCAGAATTAAAACTAAAGGAAATAAAATAGCAAAAATAATTACATTCAATAATATTTAGAAGTCAGAGTTTTAATTTTTGGCCCGATATCCATGGTGAAATAAAAAACGTGAATATTAAAGACTATATCTCCCACTATAACTGAAGTGAAATAAATATGAAAAAAACTGGATTTAAACTTTCACATTTTTCATCCAATGAAAAAATCCAAATGAAAATGGCAAGCATTTCTGTGATGTGCAGAGGCTATACATTCTGGTGCTGTATTTGGTGACATTTGGCAACTAATCATTTTTGGTGGTTTTTTGGCTAAGAAAAATCATGAGATTTAGTGACTTTTGCGTTTGAGCTGAGATCGTAATACTCAGTTTAGCCAAAAGGAAATTAAGATCAATCTGTTTCCTATCCCAGAAAATATCTCATTTTATACACCTGATGGCAGTACTACACTATTTTAAATATAATTGGAGATAGTTTATTTCATGCTAGGTGTCAGGTTTATTGAAATTTTTTGAATAAAAGAAATAAGCACTTTTATAAGTTTCTGGAAATTATGTGATCATTAAAGAATTAAAACAATAGATGTGGCATTAAAAAAACTACAGGAGGATGGAATAGTTATGAAAATGAAAAGGTGTCAATGATGTATAAAGTCTCTGGAAATATATAAAGAGTATAAAAATAGATATGTGAAATATATTGTTTGATCTTTAACAAATGTTGATTAACCATGTATTATAGCTAGCTGGGTAAAATTTGTTTCTGAAGAATAGTAGTTCTTACAAAATGAACTGTTTACTTTATTGATCAATAAATAATTCCAACATTTCACAAAAATCTTAAAAAAAAAAAAAAAACTAATAGTTGAAACAAATTTAATTCAAATAGTGTGATTTTAGAGAGATTTATTATTGCTGTCAGAAATTTGTTATAATAGTAATATTTCTTTATTTTTATGGTTACGATGATAATGAAAATAGATTCATGCTCTTAAAAGAAATATTAAGATTTGATTGTTAAAAAGTAACTTATTATAATAATGCATTTATTTTGAAGTAAAAAAAAAGAAATTATATGAATTACATTGAGTGTAATAAAATTGTTACCATCTGTAATTTTGAAATGAAATAACAAACTCTGCATCTTAGCATTTCATAAGATTTAAATCTCAATTATTTTTTTGGGTATATTAAAAAAAGTACTTCTTTGTTTTTCCTTCAAAAAAGTTTTAATTTCATACATAATTATTTCATCACTGATAAATAAATTATAACTTATACAAGTCTTAAAATGTTATATATCATTTGTTATTTCTCACCAAATTATTCTTTAGTTAAGCATATGTGCACTTAAACAAATTCATAGTTGATTTTATACTATATATATTTAGATTGAGAAGAAAAAAATTAAAAATGTTTCTATTATACTTTATAAAATAAGATCAGTGTCTTGGGAAATAAGATGTCAAGATTATAAAATAGATCATCCAGTTATAATAATCACAGCTTAATCATTTATACCACACATTATGGAAAATATGTATTAGTAGTTGATAATTGACATGTGTTTTTTTTAATGTTAACAAGTTCTCTATAATTTTAGTTCTACTTTAGCCTAATGGTAGGATATTAATTAAAGAAAATGCCTTAGTTTCAATCTCAGTTATTTTTGAACAAAGAGAAATGGATCTTGCATTTCTGCCTTCAGCATACATATCCATTGAGGTGGACGTTCAAGAGTTTTCCAGTTTTTCTCACAATTCTGCTTCAGACTATGAGAAATATGATTTTTGAAATTGAATAAAATTTTAATTTTTTTTCTATATGTTTCCCTGTAAACTTCTCTTGTTAAAATTACTAGGCTAATTTCAGTGTGGATGTATTGTTGACATGATAAATTTGAGAGGTTGAAATTTAAATCAAAAATATTTTTATATACCATCAAATTTCACTACATTTTAAAACTTTATTTATTTATTTTTTTTTCAGATAAAGCTTGATAACTATCGTAGTGATGTGCAAAAAGGAAAAGAACTTAATGAAGATCAAAAGGTGAGAAATTCTAGTAAATTTTAATTTAGTCTTATAAATTTAAATATTGAAATAAGAGTATTGCATTGAAAATAATAAAAAAAAATTAGTATATCTAGATTAAATAAAGGTTACATAATAATAAAAGTAATTACAGCTTAACATATGTATGATATAAAATATTGAAATCAAGTAGTTGCCAAGTCTAAATAACAGAAGATTTGAAAAATTTAAATTTTACGATTATAATTTTATAGAAATCAAGTCATCTATTTTCTTTAAATTTCTAAAAAAAAAAAGTGTAAAAAGAGATATGTTTGTTAAATATTTTAGCTGTAATTTTGCTGAATTTTCAAAGACAATTCCATGAAATGTGCAATATATTTTGTGCTTCTTAATAAATTTTAAGCTTTTATTTATAGGTAGAATTGTTAAATTTTAGATTCTACATTCTTAAATTTATAATTGAAAAGAAAAAACAGAAGCAAATCAGAAATTTCTGGATTCTTTTAATTTGTTGTTGCATAGGTATGAATTTAGCATCAATTTCTCAAGTGATAAATTAAAGACGGTATTTTGATTTCATGACAAATTGTACCATTAAATAATCTTAAGTATATTTAAAATTCTATGTTTAGGAGTTATAGTTTTGATAAATAAAAGCTTGTTTAAAAAAAATGAAAGATTATGTCATGCATCTACACTATTAGACATAACTTTTCCTGCTCCACCATATACTAGATAGACAAATATTAAAGTTTTAATAGTGACTTAATTCTATTTGACAATGACATTGCTTTTGCAAGATGTCCAGTTTGCTAAATGAAAATATATTTATCACATCATAATTGTTGTTTCTCTATATTTGATTATATGTAGTTGATTATTATTCAATATTGCTTTATTTATAACCATTACTCATCAGATACAACTGCTTATTGATGTATTATTTGTGCATATTTGTTTTCCAAACTTTAAAGAATTATTAGAATTTTAAAAGTATGCTATGTAATTTATTTTAATTCCTGATAAGTGCAAATTTAAGTATTTTATTTTTTCTTAGTTTTAATATATAGTTATAAAAGATATTTATGGCTTATATATTTACGATTTCAAATGTTATTGGAACTGTATTGTAACACTAAGTAATCTTTTTAAACAAATCTATTAGTAAAAGTTATCACTCAAGAAACTGTTAAATTTATTAAAATCAAATTGATATAAAAAATCACTAACCTTAATTTTGTGATATTAAACCTTTAGTTAATTCATCTTGCATATTGTATGCAATTAAAAACAAGTATCAAAAATGGTTTTATAACTTAAATTTATATAAAGTAATTTAAAATAATTATTGATTACATAAATATCAATGTGTTAACTTTTAAAAATTAGTTTGTCTTAATTTCTATGTTCTTGTAAGTCATAATTTCTATATTTAAATCTTAATTTCTCTTTTCTTGTAAATTGTATTGGTTGTATATTGTTTTGTAAAATTTTTGCGCTGGGAAATAAGATTATTTCAAATCTTTAATTTAGAACAATTGGCTTTTTTGACTAAATTGCTAATAGTGCTAATTTCATATCAATTTGTTGAATTATTTTTGAAATTCAAAAGAAAGACTCAAACATTTATTATTCATAGGACAAACAAATCTTTCTGCCTTGAAAACAGTTGAAAATTGTAATTTTGTTTAGTTTTTAGTTCCCTGTACGTGTTTATAAAGTCCTAAATAGAAGTAATGTTCGTCTCCTAATTATGAGCAATATTTCAAATTTGTTACAACATTTCACTCTCCTTATTTATTATAAATAAAAATTGCTTTATTTCTTTATTTTCAATTTTATTCTAATATTTGTGAAAAGGAAAAATTAAAAATATTAATTATTTCATGTTAAAAATTTGACTTTTTCATTCAAATATTTCTTTTAAAAATTATTGAAGTTAGTTTATTTGCATGTATATGTTTCTTATGAAGAAAATTCTTGACGAAGTTTGTTAAAAAGCAGAATTTATGAAGCTTCTTAGAGCTCACATATTGACTGTAGGAATTTAAAACTGACGTTTAAAGGTTCACGAATAAACGAAACTGAAAAATAGAAAAAAGTACTTTAAGAACATTTACTATTAAAAATGTAGCAACTATTTAACATTAAGAGTTTTATTGTGCATTTAATTACTACAAAATGCAGTATTCTTTTTTAATTGAAATATATTAATAAAATTTATATTAATGTGTTATTCCTTGATGTGAAAAAGAAAAATGTAAAAATATAAATTATTATGAGCAAGTTAGAAATACAAGTATTAATATATATTAATGCCTACAGTATTAAAGAATGTTGGAAATTCTTAGATTTAAATAATGTTTTTCTTTAATTTAGATGGCTGTTAGCAAATATGGTGAAGTTATCAGTTGCCTGGATCAGTTTAAGGAATTTAATAAATCAATGAATACATATGCATTGGAGGTTAGTATTGAATTCAGTTTAATTTTCTAAAAAAGGAAAAATTATTTTAAAATTATAGTTGATTTACTTTATCTTATGTAAGTACTCTCATATTTCATAATAGTAATAAATATATAGTAATAATTATTAATCTATTAATTGCTTTTCCTACTTAACATGTTTTGTTAAAAACTTATTGTTTAGAATTAAAGATTTTACCAATTTTTATACAAAAGTCATTTTTAATTCTAAATCAAAAGCTAAGAATCAGCACTCTTATGTGGGTGAATGATTAGTACACTTTTTTTTTTCCAACATTTTTTAAGTACTTTGAATCCCACCTTAAGCATGAATGTTCATAGTGATTTGGAACCCACTCCCATATGTGCTGTTTTAACTAGCCAACATTTATAAAGTGGAAGTACAGAGTATAGAAAATATTAGGGGTAAAAAATATTGTTTTAGAATTTATTTTTTATTTAATAAAAATAGATTGAAATATTAAACTTTGATATCATTTTAAAACTAAAATCAAGGGAAATATGAAGCATTGATTGAAAATAATTTGGAATTAAGTAAGATGTTAAATTTAAAAAATGACTGAATGTCAAATCTATATATTCACACAAATTGCATTTAAAAAATGAATAATTTGTTACCTGTAAATAAAATGTAATTATTACTTTGTATGTAGTTGGAATTTTTCTTTTTAATTTATATTTTGTTTACTAATTACTATAATTTTATGATATACTGTATTATAGAATAATTTTCTTAATAGGTGAAATTTGTTAAAAAAAAAAAATTTATTAACCTCTATGAATAATAGTTCAAATTATTTTAGTATAACAGGCAGGTTAAAAAACTGGCTAAGAAAGAACAACTGGAAAGACAACAGCATGAAATTCAACGATTACAGGAAGCATTCATATACTGCCACATTTTATCTTGTTTCCAAAATGAAGATGTTCGGAGTGACTTTTTGAATGGTGAAAATGGTGCTGTGGTGAGTAACTTTTCTTCCTATTTGTATCCTTTGTATGCAAATGCCGATCCTAATTTATTCATTTGTTTTAATAAAAAAAATTAATGAGAAATTTGCAATTAATCGTGTTTAATCTTGTAATAACTTTGAATATTAAATTGTGTTTTTAAAATGATATATATTAACTCTATAAGTTCACTTCTAAATTTTAAGAAAAGGTTACTGATTGCTTATCTATAAACAATTAAAATTCCTGAACTTCAGAAATATTTTGTGAAATGAGCAAATGTAATGATATATATATTTTGATCAATAAGTTAAGCTGAATTTTTAGTTTCTTTTAATAAAATAATAAATGATTACTTAGTAATAAAATAAATCTTATGTTTATATTTTTGTATTTGTTTTTAGTTTTCCTTTAGATATAATCTACTAGCTCAAAAGCTGTTATAATGCTCTTATTATCCACTATTTAGTTTAGTGTCTAGCCCTTTCACCTACTTAAGATCCTTTGCCTTTCTTTTGATAAAAGCTTTCTCTTTCCTAAGAATGTTATGTTTTTATTATTTGTCATTGTCAATGAAATATAAATTTTGATATATTAACTAGTGTTATGGTGAATTTCTAAAATATTTTTATTAAAAATTGTTCATAATATTAAAAGAAAATTAAATGAAAAAATTTTCTCTTTTCACTAATATTTGACTAAAATTTAGGAAACCTGTATCTAAACTGACAAGTACAATAAAATTGTGTCATTATTCTCATAAACTTTTATTTTTAAAATAATTATTAACAGCAATTTTATTTATTTTTTTGCAGCAACTATCTAGTGAACAGCTATCACAACTAGATCAGTTGTTTAAATTGATTGGACAAAGATCTCCAACAGAACAAGTTGACATAACTAGTTACTACCATGTTTTGGCTGAAAATCACATTTTTCTTGTTGAAGGGAAAAACAAAGAGATTGCTGGAACAACTTGTATCCTTTTGTAATTTCTTTAATAAGGAATTTTTCAAATATTAAACTGCAAAATATTTATATGAAAAAGACTGTTTTATTGGCCATTAGATAGAGAAAAGTGCTTATAATTCAAAATTCTGAATTATATGCATTTTCATCTTCTCTGTGAATGTAAAATTAAATTTAAATCAAAGATTAGTTAGTTATTCACTGATTTTAACTTCTCGTTATGAATCCTTAATCTAAAATTAGACAAAGTCTTGAAAGAAATATTAGTCAGTATCAAAGATTCTGGCTACTTCTCCAGGCCTGCAGAACCTGTGGAAGAAAGTGGAACTTCCAGTGATGAACCTGAAGAAGAAAATGCTGAAAAGGGGGAACCTGTACAAGAGTTTGTTCCTTCTGCTGAAGAACCTACAAGTCACCAACCTCCTATTGAAGTAAGGGTTATGAGAATATTTACTTTAAAATGAATTTTATTAAAAAAATTAACTAATTAGCATTTAGTAGCAACTTTCAAGTGTTTATGTAAAAATAATAAATCATAATTTTAATATGCTCTATTTTTCTTTTCAACAAAAATTATAACTTTTGATATTTAAATAAATTTAGAGTTCAGTCCATTAGAATTCTCTTCATTCTAAGAAATAAAGTTGTAAATTTCAGTAGATAAACACTTTTTTCTTTATTTTTCTAATTAAAAATAAATTCTTATTTTAATATGTAATCAAATTCCCCCTCATATTTTTAACATTACAACAAAAAATATAAACAATTATTAGTTTTTATTTATTGTAAATGAACTTCATATGTTTAGTTTTTGAATTACTTAAAAGTAAAAATTTTATGTAAGTTTGAATATATACATATTAGTATGTTAATTACTAGTGTTGTTGGCATTTTAAACAACCTGTCTTGATTTTAATATTTATCATGGTTAAAATCTTAGAATTAATGTGATTATAAAATTTTACTAAATTGTTTTTTAGGTAGCTTATACTGGAGAAGGTAATGAAATAGCTGCTGAGGAAATTGTTCCTGAAGCAGTACCCAATACTCCTGCTACAGCACCTTTACAAGAAGTACTTTCACAACAGGGAGCTTTCAACTTTCTTCAGGAATCTCAAATAGATTTAGATGGTAATATTTTAAAATTTTCTGATATTTCTAAAATGTAGTTGCCTGAAAATTTTTCTTATATTTATTTTTGATTTAAAGCCCCTCATATGGACCCAGCAGTTGTAGCAGTTCACCAGATGGCACCAGCTCCATCTGTTAATTTTGTAAATTCTTCTTATGCTGGCTCTGCACCAGTAGATGAAAATGGAGTATCTGTGGTGAATGGTGTTGAACCTTGTGATTCTTCTGCATCTCCTACCTTGACTCAAGCTCCAATTATGTCTTCACCTTCGGCTCCTGTATTGACTTCTATCCAACATGGTAGTCAGCATGACTTCGATCCTTCCCACCCTATTCCAACTCAGACTTTTACTAATCAAAGCTTTGCTGTGATGCAGAATATGATTATGCCTCAAGCATATGTTCCTGTCACTTTGCATCATGCTGCTTTGCCCACAACTATTGCTGTAATTTCACCAACTCCCTCAAGTGTACCTGTTGCAGTGGCTCCAGTTCCAGCTATGGAAAGAAGTTCTAGTGAAAAAACTGAAAGTATTGAACCACAAGTATGTGATACTTCTTTTTTATAATAAAAGTTTTCTTTACACAGCAACAATAGAATTTTTGTTAATTCTTCTCTTTGAAAAGTTATTTTAAATATTATAATAAAATTTGTCATAAATGCATTACTTAATCAAAAGTAACTGAAAAAATATGAAATAAGTATTGATATTCTTTCAATATTTAAAAGTATTTAGATTGTTTTTTTCCTCTTGCATGCATGTTATTTGATATTAAATTGTAGCATTGAAAATTTAAGCTTGCTATTAATGTTCCAAAACTTAAATATTGTCTCTGAGTGATACTTTTTATTTATCATTTATTTGCTGTGCTTTTTCTTCAAAATCTGGGGAAGAAATAGGAGTACTTACCTTCAGTAAGGCTAAAATGATAGGATATATTCTATCTCAGTGGAAAAATAGATAGGATTATTTTAGAATAAATTCTTTTAAATACCTTTTAAATTTTTGCTCAAGAGTGATAACAGTATGTTTAACTGATAATTTGCTTAATTTCTTTATCATATATTATTTGCTTTAGTGATGTGAATGCAATAAAAATTTTGAAAACATGCTTTTTAGTGTTGAGTAAAAAATAAAAGTATCTTTAATAAATAAAGTAAATATGTAGCTAGAAATTATCAAAGCAAAAATGTTAATAAATTTGATTTGTTTTACTATTGTATAACTTTTGAATCAATAGTAATCTTTTAAGTAATGGTCTATTTTAATAATTAAAACACTCTCATGTTGCTAATGTGAAATAACAAATGGCAATAGGAGCACTCATTAGAAAAAGATGTAGATGAGATTTTGTGGTGTATTAAATGAAAAATTGAGAGTTACTACTCTCTATCTAAAAAATTTAAGTAAGAAAATTTTTTAACTTTCTCTAATGATGGCAAATTAACGGTGCAATTTAAGTCTAATAACTAATGTCAACTTATGGATTAGTTATACATTGAGCAGTTTTGGATTGTGAACAGTCTTGTGTGAATGTGCTGTAAAATCCTTATAAATTTTTTATATTTATATAGAAATTACTCTGAAAATATAAAGAGCTTCCTTTCACATTTTCTAATTTCATCTGTAGAGTTTTATATATTCAAAGAGGCTTTAAAGAAAAAATAAATATTTCTAGTATTTTTCTAACTTTTTTAAAAATGTGTACTGATGGCAATGGAAACTTTTGATTTTAAAATTCGTTTACACCTACTGTTATTTTAACTTTGTCTATGAAACTGGGCAAATAAATATCTAAATATTTTTGAAGTTTTCTTTTTTTAATAATAATGTGTAAGAAACCAATTAGAGTCAATGCATAATTTTTCTTGAGGAGTTTTATTCAAAAGTAAAATTTGTATAAGATCTGTTGAAAATTCAAGTATTTAAAACTCTTATTTACTCTTTATTAGTATTATCATTTTATAAATAAAAGTATTATAAATTTTATAAACTTTTACAATTTTTAAATACTTTAATTACAGAAATTTAATTTTTAATTACTTTTAATGGTGCAAAAAATTTATTATTAATCCAAAAACAGTAAATATTTAGAACTTTGAAAAAGGAGGGAATTGAATTGTTGTTAAATTGGGAATTATCCTTGAGCTGAAAATGTTAAAATGGGTTTAACTTTTAAAAACTTTAGATTTTTATATTAAAATTAAATTTTTAACCATATTTCTATATTATTTTAGTATGTGACACTACCTTAATCAAGGTTCTAACAACTCCTTAAATTTCAATGAAATTGTCCAAAACCACCTAATTGACTATCGGCTTTTAATGTTACCAATAGATGGAGGCACAATCAATATTACATTATTATATTCTTAACTGTTTAATGATATAGTTTAACCACAATAATTTTAATCTGATTCGCTTTAGTATTTGTATATGTGAAGTGAAAAGATGTAATCAGATGGGCGATTTTATTTGTATGTTTTTGTGTTCTTTACACTGTATAAAATTCACTGAATATTAATATTTAAATATACTTTCTATGTTTCCCTTGGTGGAAGAAATCTTACTCTTGGTGGAAATTGTGTATAATTTCAATGAAACAGGATGTGCTTATTTGTCCATGAAATAATGGCTGAAATAAGTTATTTAATTTGCTTAGTGGAAAATGTTTTTTTACTGACCAGGTTACTCTGGAACAGCCATAGAAAGTCTTTTGTGTGGTTCCGAAAAACACAACCATCTTCTATATTCTAAAAAAGACTTCTGTATTTCCAGTATTGGCGAATCCGCAATCAAATTCCAGATAAGAATCTGTTGAAGATGTTTAAAAACTCTAAATGTAATTTTTATTTTATACAATGTATAATCCAGTAATATAAGATGTATTATTTAAATAATTTTTTTCTGTAGTATTTCACTGAATACTTTTGAAGTAATCATTAAATACAATTCTAACTTAAAAAAAATATTCTCATTCTGCAATTATTTATTTCTATTATTTACAAATATATGTGAAAAATGTTGCATATACATAATTGTATGCATATTATGTACAGAATTATGATAAAATAACATGAAATTAAATACCTCCTGGAAATTTTTGATTTGATTTTTAGAAATCTGTCCAAACCATGTTTAGTGTAATGAAGGTACTTATATTTCATATAAATCATAAAACTTGAGTGTCATATTAATCTGAAATAAAGTTCTTTATCATTCCAATTGCTGGCTTAACAAATCCATTTATGTAAGAGTAAAAAAAAAGTTTTTCATTAGAAAATTTGATAGGTTTGGTATATTTTATAAAGTATACTAATCTCAAGTCTTGGAGAATACATCTTAGAATTAATGCTTTTGTTACATGTTATAATTTCATTCCATTTTTAACATTTGCAGGCTAATGGAGAGGAAAACCAATCTGGTCCTGATGTGAATGGGAATGCAAATGATGCACCTGAAGAAAAGAATGAAGGAAACAGTAAGTTTATACTGTATATGTACCTTTATTTTTAAAATTAGGTATAATATTCAAAATTTATGAAAAAAATTTTTTTTGTAGATTATACCAACTACAGAGGTGGATATCGGGGTAGAGGACGAGGTAGAGGTAATAATTTCTTCAGGGGGCGTGGTAACTATAATGGAAGAGGTAATTAATTTATTAGTTTTTCCTTTGCTTAATCCTTACTTTTAACATGCTGTAGAAATTTTCAAATATTCTATTAGTTTAATTTTCTAATTCTTTGATTGAAAGGGGGGGTGCCATTTTAAGTATTTTCATCATTAGTGTTACAAGTAGGCAAAAGAAAAATAATTCTATACCTTATTTAAAATATAAAGTCAAAATTATGTTTAATATAAAGAAGTTGATAATAAACCCAAATATGCATAAATATCATGAAATTTTAATTTTTGTTTATCTAAAATATCAAATTTTGAATTTATTCCTGATTGAATGTACAAAAATTAATGCTTAAACAGCAAATCAAACTGCAACCCCCAGCAACATTAAAATATTTTGAACATTTTAATTCAAATTACCAAGATTAGCCATTCACCATTTTCAGAAATCATTTATTTGAGTATATATAGATTTTTTGCATCTTGCAGTACAATATAGACTTTTGTCCATAAATTTCAAGTTTGGGATTTTAATTCATAAAGTCTTAAATTTTGTATTTAATTCAAATTTATTCATTGCATCCCCTCAATACATGTATAAAGCTAAAAGCTTTATTTTCAGTAGTATTAGAATATTCTAAAATTCATTGAATACTCTGCTTTCAACTTCATTACTATTAAAAATTAAATTTATTTGTGATTGTTCCTAAATATTATAAGATTGTATATTCTGAATGTGATGGGCAATTTTGTCAGGATATTGACCTTATCATTAAGTTAAAATAATTGCATCATCACAAAGTTTTGAAGTTTTATTTGATGACTCATTCCTGGGAAGTGGCATTTTATAATTTCTTAAAATATAGTGTTTTGCTCTCTTAATATTTTGCAAAATTTTAAAATAATGTAAATAATTTAAAAGAGTAATTTGTGTGAATATAATTTTTGACTTATGTTCTAGGTGGTTATCAAAATAACTATTTCAGAGATAGGAATGGTTATAACAATAACTACAAGTCAAATAATCGAGGTAAGTGTCTTTATATTTTATTCAGCTGATATCATTATTACACCTAAACTTTAAAAGTGATTTTTTCTTATGGTTCCAAATGTGAATAGATTTTTCATTTTTCCAATCCCTAACTATCAAAACTCAACTAAGCTAGCTTCTTATTTATATCTTGAAAATTAAAATTATATCATTGGGGTGTTATTTTTCTATCCTTGAAACAGACTGTCTTTTAAAAATTTTTGAAATAAAATCTTCTGTTGTATAAAGATTAATATCATTAATGAAGTGTAAAATTTCCTTAACTATGTTTCTAAATAAACTTTAAAAAATCTGGGGTTTCCTCTCTAGTAATAATGATAGAATTTCACTTTAACATCAACTTCAAAGTGAATGTTTCCCTCTATAGTGTAAAGATGTGTTGTCATTCTCAACAAGCACCCTTATTGATTAAATAGGTAGTTTATGTCAGCATTTGAAATTTGCAAATCCTTCTCTACTTATAGGGTAGCCTTTTTTTTTTTTTTATAGAAATTAGCTAATATAGAAATTCAAAACTTGTTATCTGTTTGACTTATAATGCATACACTGATAAAAAAAATAATGTATATTTACACATATAACTAAAGTGAGAAAATCTCATAATGTCATAATAAAACATGTACAACACATCTACGACAGAAATATCAAATTTGGCAGAGAAAAAAGTTAAAATAAAATAGTTCTTTAAATTCATTGAGTTGTTTTTTAGACAATTGTGGTTTACTCAGAGTGGGTTGTCAGTTGAGAAATGCCAATTTGCCAGAAACCGAAATTTCCAATTATTTTGCCAAAAACTCATCCATATACACAATTATTGGTGAATTTTTATGGTCTAAAGTATTTACACGGAGGTCTACAGTTAATAAACTCTTCTATGAAACAAAATTATTGTAGTATAGAAGAAAATTTTGCTATTCTCAAAGAATTAAGAAAATGTGTTACTTGTGTTCAATTTCATTGTGAATTTTCAAAACAAATGATGGCAGTTACCCTCATCCAAAGTGAGTCCAGGCTGACCATTCGTAAATGTGGTACTGGCTTCTGTGGACCATTCTTAAATTATCATTGTCGAGTTAGAGGAGGGAAACCTTCTAAAGTGTATATCTGCATTTTCGAATATTTTTTGAACTTGTTTGGTATTTAAGTTGCCAATGCATTTATATCAGCATTAAAAAAATTTGGTGAGGAGAACCAGTGGAAATCTTCTGTTATTGTGGTACCAATTATATTGGTGCAAAAAATTACTTAAAAGTTGCTGCAATGGAAGCAGTAGGTAGCTATCTGAGTAATGAAAGTATTAAATGGACTATGAGTGTTCGACCTGCTCCCCATTTCAGAGACCTTTTAAAAGGCAGCTGTCAAATCCTTGAAGTATCAATGGTACATGCATTATAGGATCGCAGGTTTTTTCACAAGAAGAATTTATTGCTGTGTTGATGGAAATAGAAGCAGTATTTAATTCCCAACCTTTAATTGCAGTTTTTGAGGACCCTAATGCTTTTTCTGATTGGTTCAGAATTAAAAAGCCTTCCTGAACCCGATGTTGAAAATCAGAAAATGCTAAATGGCCAACACTGGAAATTAGTTACTTAAGTTTCACAGTCATTTTGGAAATTGTGAACTAAGGTCTATGTAACTCAGTTTCAAATGTTCAACAAGTAGAAAACTCCCTTGGTGAAGATAAAAGAATGATTTAATGCTTATAAAAGAAAATAATTTACCAACTCTTAAGTGGAAAATGGCTAGAGAGTAATTACACTTACAAAGGTTATGATGGTATGATAAGAGTTGTAAACTTGAAAACTGTATCGGACAAACTAAAAAGACCACTACATAAATTGGTCAAACTTCCTATAAATGAAAACTGATTTTTTATTATACATTTTAAATTTTATGAATTCATTAAAAAGTAAGAATTTTGTATTTCTATTCATAGTTGATATTAATATTTTCATATTTTGATGTCATGGAGTCCCAGGGTGTTAACTGTAATGATTATAGCCAAAAGATGGCACTCTTTTTTTATGTTTTCTTCTTGTATATATTTAAGTTTACTTTTATGCTTTTGCTTGTTTAGTGTATAGTATTCTGCAAAAATAAAAATGAGCGAAAATTGAAGTGTGTTTCATTTAGATCTATTACTGCTTGATTCTTCTCATTTTGAACTGTTTTTTGTAAACACTTTAAAGTAGAATCTTTATTCCATTTCAAAGGAATTTTTTGTAATTATGTACTATATAAAGTGAATTTAATTATATTTACTTAATAAAAAAAATTCTCTAATATATAATTTCCCTGTATTTTTAATTTACATGTAATTTGAATAAAATTTTGCATTGTCTTTTTCTGTAATATTTCCAGTGATTGATTTGAAGTGTTATTGTATTTATCTATTAATAGGATGTCAGAATTTATATCTTGAATGACTTATCTTAATGCAGTATAGAATATCTGTACTTTTTTTTCCTTTTATGAGTTATGAGCAATTTCATTATTTTTTTCAATTAATGTTATTTTATATTTGTGTTAAGTTTATAGTATAAAACTTAATTTTTTAGCTAAACAAATTGGACTAAACTTTTTTCTTGTGTAAAGAAAAAATATATACTAACTTGAGAAAGATATATTACCTTTCATATTTATTTCTTGTGAGTTTTTGTACTTTTCCAAAATTTTTACATAATTAATGTTATTTTTAGGGCCGAGGGGTAATGGCAACAATCGCAGTCGAGGAAATTATCGGTCGGATGGTCCTCACCAACAGCGAAATATTTATCATCAAAAACAACAAGACAGGCCTCAAAAGGAAGAGGTGCAGCAATAATCTAGTATTTTAAGTCTTGAAACTATAAATATTCAGTGGATATTCACCATTCATCTCGGACTTGGCAGCGGCAGAGGAATCCTTGCTTTGAGAAAAAGACAAATTTTTTTTTAAATAAAGAAAAGCTTTGGATCATTTTGCTATCAAAAAGTAAAAGAAAAATGTACTGAAAAATATGAAACAAAGCTGTGGCCTTCTGATAAATGTTTCACCATACCCCACTTTCACAAGATCAAAGCTTCCGCCTTTTTGTGCATTCATCAGTCAAACACAGTATTAATTGTGCAGCGGTGGGCTATCTGGGACCAGTGCTCTCTACTGTGCGTGACTTGTCAAATATTTCACTACACAAAAAGGAAAAATATCTTACAAAATACTCATTGTTACATAGAATTCATTGTGAATATTTTTAATGCAGAAGGCTGCATTTATGTAATATGTGATGTTCAAAAACCTACTTGTGAATATAAGTTATAGAATCATTTGTATTGTGATAAATGAAATTTACAAATTTGCTGTAATATTCTTTCCCAGGCCTGTTTTTTTGTGTGAACGTATTAAACTCCTGATCCCTTTCCCTTATTTTAGAATAATGTGCTTTTTTCTTTTACACCTTTTTTTTAAGCTATTTATCTTTAATAAGTTTTTGTTCCTACTTTTTTTACATTTGTGCATTGTGCAGAAAATTAAAAATGTTTGTTGATGTTAATATCCTGTGGATTGCCAAAATTAAATTTGTTTCCCTTGTCCTGGACTTTTTGTAACACTATCTTGTGATAGTTAAATGCATATTTGTCTGGTTGCTCACTGGAAGATCTAAAGCAAAAATCTTACTTTAAAAATTCTTTGTTTAAGTTTGGGACAAAGTTTCTGTCCTTATTGATCATCCAAAGCCTTAATTGCTCTGATGTTAATAAAATGTTTTATGGTAAAACTTGTTTCTCTTATTTTTTTCATTGCATTTAATTCTTGATTATGTTTTATTTATTGAATTCTTCATATTTAGTTTTAAGAAATACTTCTTAGGTACATCTTCTAAGTGAGTACATGTTTAAGCATTCTTATAATTCTCAGAAATATTTTTCAAATAGTTGACACATTTATGATTGACATTTTCACTTGGAATCAGTAAATCCTTATATTTAAAATTGTATTTTAAATTTGACATGATTTATTTAATTTTTAATGTTATGTATAACGTTTCACAATACATGCATCCTTCAATGGTTACTAAATTTATTCAGGGCAAGAACAGTAAATCTCTAAGAGTTAGTTAGACCATTTCTAATCTTATACTCTTATAAGTTATTCTTAATAAAGCTGTGTGACAGCCTGTTAGGTTTTGTTAATTAAAATCATAAATTACATTTGTGTGAAATATGAAGCTAATAAATCTGATCTTGAAACAAAATTTATTAGTTGTCTATTTTTTATGCTTATCAGTAAATTTATTACAAATTGTTTAGCACAATAGTATGCTTTATATTTTTATGTTAGCATTCACAGTAAGAATTGCAAATGAAATCTTTTAATATAATAGCAATATTTGAACAATTATAGGTGTTAATTTTTTTTGTATGTGTTTGTTATTAGATTGCAAATAGATATAAATTTATCTAGAACTAAATTATGCTCTTACAAAGTTTGCTTTGAAATTTCTAAATCTTGTTACAAACAATCAAACTAAAAATACATTTACTTGAAAGATTTCAATCCTTATAGAATATTTTAAAATTTAATTTCAATTCAGTAAGAAAATGTTAACAAAGAGAATATTTTATTTATTATAACACAGTGTAAATTGAGAGTTTTATTAATAAAATGAACCCACACAGCTTTAATTTTAAAATTTAATCAGTAGTTACCTTTGTAATTGAAACTTCTTTCATTTCTATAAAAACTTTATTTATATTCTACTACATAATGTTCTCTTAAATGTAATTTTAGAAATATAATTTTCATGAAAACCCATTATATTTTATAAAAATTTATGTAAGCAAGTCAAATTGAAAGAGCCGTTTGTAAAATGCAACATGAATCACTTAGAGGTTTTAAAAAGGCTAGTAAAAACCTTAAATTATTTGATATCAAAGTTACTTCATAACAAATATTTTCATATAAAATCATACAAATCTTTACTTTCTGGATGAATTATCCATAAATAACTATTTTAATTTCTTACATTAAACAAAAATGTTTCACAATGAAAACTTTTATTTTTGCTAATTAACTCAAACATTTTATTTGCATTATTTATTAGTGGTGTTTTAAAATTAATAGAAACAATTTGTACTAATATAAAAATCCAGGAAGCAATTCGCAAGAATGCAATTTAAAATTAAGAATATAGACATTCTTGATTTTTCTTATTCCTGTAATTTTAAAACATTTTGTGTGTTGGTTTTTAAATGAAACAATTTTTTAATACAAATATGAAAGTCCTGAAACATTTTCATTATTAATATTTCATCTTCTTGCCTTACATAAAATGTAGATATCGATTAAAATACAGATTTATATTCCTTTTACAAAATTTAATTGCATGTTTGAATTTCTTTTCTAAAATTTTTTGTCTTCATAAAAAATGTTAGATTATCTATTGCAAAGCATAATTATTTTTTCCATAAACATATTTTTAATATTGAATAATTTTTTCAGCTGTTCTCATTACAAAATAACCACATAAATTAATAAAATCAAAATAAGCATAACTGTGAATTGATAAGCAAAACAAAGATATGTGGACATCAACTATATCAACTTGATTATCCTGTTTTCTCCTATTAAATATAAACTTGTTTACATCAAAACTAATCAATTTGTTCCATTTTCTGGTCATGACAAAATTACGATTTTGGTGTTTGGGTGTTAATATACAATAGAAAGTTTTTAGTTTAATTCAACTAAAAAAAACTTGCAAATAAAGAAAATTTAATTTTTTTATTCCAGTGCATTTACACTCCAATTCTTCAGTGAAATTAATTAACTACATAAATAAGATATGATTAATTTTACATTATGAACATATCAATATTTTAATTGATAGTAATCTGTATCAATGTAAATGTTTTTATTATTATCAACATCAAAAGTTATTTATTTTTTTATAAAATGTAAATCATTTTATTTTATCTTTAAATCTTGACAGTTAATATCTGATATTTTTATTTTATATTTCCAGTGATATAGTAAGATACAATGCATTTTTATTGAACTTTTTTTATATATATAATTTGAAAAAATATCCCAAAGAATTTTTTAAGAAAAATACGATGAAGGAAAGATACTAAAAAGTATAACTCTTTGTGTAAGATATTAAAATTAAGCTGTTATTAATGCTGATTTGAACTGACTGCAGTTTCTTATGTCACAATGCGCATCGTTCTTGAGTAGTCTATATGATGGTTTCTTTATATTTGCCATCTATTGGTAATTAGTAATACTTAAAAAAATGTATAGCGCATTGGATCTCTTTCTACATCTGCAAAATGTATTTAAGAAATATATATATTCGATTTTTGAGGAAATATTCTTTTTATAATTGGAAGACATTTTGGAAAGAAAATATTTATGCATTTCATAATAAGTTGTGTGTTAGAAAGTTGATATAAGGTGTCTGAACTTCATCTCTTTATAATTTTTTAATTAAAAAAGATTTCAAGTGTTCCGAATCTCATTCGTTCTTTTTTTTTTTTTTAAGTGGATTTATGCATGAAACATTTCATGGTGTATAATTACATTTTGAATAAAATTTTTAAGTTCTAAATATCGTTTTTTAAAATAGCAATTTTTTGCAAGACACTACAGAATTATTTTTATTGATATTCTTTTCTCATGAAAGTTTCGCAAAGTAAAATGTTTGTTTGTTATGACTGACTGAGGACATTTTTCTTTCAGTTTTTTTTAACCTGCAAAGTATTTCTAGAAAAGTTGGAAATTTGCTTGAAAACGTAATAGAAAATTTCTGTTAGGAAATATAATTAATTTTTAACTATTTGATTGAGAAAAAGATTATATTTTTTTTTTCAATTTGCTTATTTTTAAATTAAATTAGGTGATTGTGAATATACTTTTTAATTCTTTACAAGTTTCAAAGTTACTTGCATTTTTGGTCTCATTATTTATGAATAAATATAATCTGAATAAGTTAAAAAGCTGCTTTTTACTGGATGTATATATTTGATTTAATTTGGCATTATGAAAGCTAAAAGTTACAAACCTTTTGTCTTATCTACTAATGCTCAGAAAACTCCAAATATGAATGTTAATGGAATATTAATTTGAATTTAAATATGTATGATTTTCTGCATAGTTAAAATTGGCATATTTTTTAGAATTTAAAATTTGTAAAAATTTAAGAATTATTTTCCTGAAGAAAGGAAAAAACAATTATTCTCACATGGTATTTTCCAGATTAAGTTAAATTTACTAGATATTTTATAAAGTTCTTTTATTCACACAAAATGAAATGTCAATTTAATTTAAATAATATGCTAGAACAAAATCCTTTATAAGTCGTTTTCTATTTAGAAAACTATTTTTGTTATATAAAACCAAATATTTAACTAAATAGCCAAAATATAAGACATAAATTTATTGTTGAATGCTGTTGTCAAAATATCTTATATTCAAAAGTAAGAGCTAATTATTCTAATATGTATATTAAATTGTATACTAGTCTAGGGTTCCAATTTTAAAGAAGCTCTTCAAATAAAAAGAACTTGTGTCTCAAAGATATCAATGACGTGCCAAAAATAATATTGTTGATTATGTCTCGTTTCTCCATGTAACAATGCAACAATATTTAGAATGAACTCTCTGGAAATGAAAGTTTTCTTTTAGTGAAAAGTTACATAAAGAAAATTATTTCCTTGAGAAAAATAAATTAAGATGTGTTCTTAGCTAATTTTCCTGTACAGTTTTATGCATAAATTCTTTTCAATTTCAAAGATGCTTTCATATCAGAAAGTTTTTGACTGATCTATAAAAGCATTGAAGATGCTAGATAAAACCAGACTGGAAAAATCAAATGTTAATATTACAGTGGGAGAAAATAGAATTATATGTATATATGTAAATCGTTGTCATTTTTCTTAATCGTTTTTATTATTATTTAATAGTTTTGAAGATGCTTGGTAAAACCAGACTGGAAAAATAAAATATTAAAATTACAATGGGAGAAAATAGAATTTTATATGTACATGTAAATCATTGTCGTTTTTCTTAATCGTTTTTATTATTATTTAATAGCTGTGAAGATGCTAGGTAAAACCAGACTGGAAAAATCAAATGTTAATATTACAGTGGAAGAAAATAGAATTATATGTATGTAAATCGTTGTCGTTTTTCTTAATCGTTTTTCTTATTATTTATTAGAGTTCTTGATGGGAATGGTGGAGACTATAAAATGCTTAATTCCAAGAAAGTTACTAAAAGTGCATTTTAGATGCCATGAAAATTCATTTTTATATTTATGCGAGAATGTTGCATGTTATATCTAGACGTAGACCGGAGTGTTTCTTGTTTGCTCTTTTTCAAAATTCTTCGAAACCAATTCATGAACTTTTCCAATTAATTCTCTTGTTTGTAATGAAATTAATTTAAAATAAAACTGTTATATCTTTTTAAAAAATGTTTTATAAAAGTGACTATTCTTATTTTCGTTAATTTTATTTACTTATAAAGCTAATATTTTTGAAAATTTCTTTTAAATATTTTCCAGTCGATACTATTATTATCATTTTTAAAAACTTTATATTAAATCCTCTCAATGTTGTCTTCTAGTCCTTATTGAGAAAATATGGTGGAATTTCATAATCGTACTCGTGTCTCATGTAGAAGTGTCAAAAATTGTGTCATACACACACTTTTAAAATCGCTGATGTGTGCTATTTCATTATCACCATATATAATACCACAAAAAGTTAGATATTTTGCGTAGATTATTACTTGTTTAAATGATTTTTAAGGATTTAAGTAATTTAATCATTTGGAAAGAAGATCAGCAAATATCAGTTATTAAATAATTAGCCAATTTCTTACTTTTTTAAACTGTGTATTAAATTTAGTGTTAAAAATCTACAATTCTTTTGTGTATAAATTTATTTCATTAATTTGATGTCTTAAAAACAAACGAAATTAAAAATATTTGCGAGAGAAAAAAAATTTGTGGTAATTGAAAACGTTGTGAAGCCGTTTATTTGTGTGTAAAGTTTAGTTAAATGAATATATGTAATTGTACATAGTATCCAAAACCATTTCGCTCTTACTATTTTTAATGCAACAAAAATAGTAAATATAAAATAAAAAGAAATTGCAAAAGAAAAAATATCGAAATAAAATTTCTCTTTCACAAAAGAATTTGAATCATTTTTATATCCAGTATTATATTGTACCGAGCTTCGGGGTTCGTGTGGATTGAGAGTTGAAGAAAGCAACTACTCAATGAACACAAGACTTTTATTCGTAAATTCCACTAGAAATACCAGCTGTAATAATCACAATTATACAGATACAATTCGTCAGATACGATAAGTAACAGCTTCCAATCACAAGTCTCAAATACCTCAGGCAGAGAACAGCTTCTCTAAACTAGCAGTCACGACTAATCGTCTTCACAAAACTGACTGTGTGTACAAAACCTGCCTAACTATGTTGGGCTGCGGTATTTATACCTGACTTGGCGGAAAAATCTACTAATTTCGCCAAGGTTCTGGAAGCTTCTAGGCTATCTCGCTAAATATTGGTCCTAGAGTGATGGATGTTTCCAGAAGTATCTATTTCTCGCCAAGTCACCAAATTATTAGAAACCCGCTTTTAACGTATAACACGTCTAAATACCGCAATTTTTGCCCAAAATGTGAGTATTTCCGATCTGTCTGAGATATTTTAAGACATATACAATAATTATTTATAAATTTGTAACATTGCCCCCTCTCAAGGACTGCACGTACCGGGCAGTACAATCCCCTGATAGGAGGCCAAATTTAATATAAAGAATTTACATTTCAAGAGGATACAGAACACATTACATACACAAACAATTAAAAATACAAATACAAAAAAAATAGAAAATATTAAAATTATCTATACTATTTACAAAGATACTATGGTATATTAATTTTTACTTTACATTACGATAAGGAGCTAATCTATCATAATGTACTACCTTTGGTTTTGAAGAAGATGATTTCCTTATACGAACCACGGCGTCATTCAATCTTTTTAGGACTGTGTAGGGACCTTCCCAGTTGGCTTGCAACTTTGGAGAAAGTCCTTTACGTCGAATCGGGTTCCACAACCAAACTTTATCACCTTCCTGAAATTCATGTCCTGTCTATCTTGTGTCATACCTTGTCTTCATTCTTTCGGTCGTCAAGTTGATTCGGTCTCGAGCAAAGTTATGGACATCTTCAAGACGTGCTTGAAGGTATTCCTCTGGTGATGAAGATGTATCCGGTGGACGACCAAACTGAAGATCACAAGGGAGACGAAGTTCGCGACCGAAGAGCATTTGTGGTGGGGTGTATCCGGTAGTTTCATGGACAGCACTGCGATATGCAAGCAGAAACAGCGGTAGCTTCAAATCCCAATCTTGCTGATTTCTGGAAACCATAAGTGAAAGATTATTTAAGATGGTACGGTTAAACCTCTCTACCATGCCGTCCGATTGCGGGTGTAATGGCGCGGTCTGCGTCTTGTCTATTCCGAGAATTTGACACATTCCTTTAAACACAGCAGAGGTGAAATTTGTCCCTTGATCTGAATGAATTTGTAAGGGTGCGCCGAATCTGGAAACCCATTACTGCACTAGAACCTCGGCTACTGTAGTCGCTTCATGATCAGGGATTGAAAATGCTTCAGGCCACTTAGTAAAGTAGTCCATGACAATTAGGATGTATTTGTTATCATTTGAAGAACGTGGTAAAGGGCTCAAAATGTCCAATGCTATCCGCTCAAAAGGTGCTCCTACATTATACCGTTGCAACCTTCCTCGGCTACGTTTCTTTGGTCCCTTATGTGCCGCACAGTCATCCCAAGATTGGCACTATTTCTCTACATCTTGTCTAGTTTTGCTCCAATAGAAGCGTTCTCGAACTTTCTGTAGAGTCTTCATTACTCCGAAGTGGCCACCAGTTGAGCTACTGTGCAATTCTTTCAAAACATCTGAAATTCTTGATTTTGGAAGAAAAAGCTGCCATTTGAAATTACGTCCATCATCGGACTCCCATTTCCTGTATAACACGCTATTTCTAATATGAAGTGAGTCCCAAAGAGCCCAATATTGTTTAGTAGCAGGAGTGTAGGTGGAGATGTCCTGCCAACTTGGTCTCATACTGGAAGATTCTTTTAATTCAAAAATTGGAGTTATATCGGGGTTTTCTTTCTGGGCTTCTCTAAGTCCTTTATCACTCCATGGGTCTGGTTTCGATGGTGGTGAAACAGTAACTTGGCGTACCGAAGGATTTACTAATTGATAGTTCTTCTCTACTCTAGAACAATATCGGCAGCTTCCATTACATGGGCTCCTTGATAAAGCGTCAGCATTTCCATGAAGACTGCCTTTGCGATGACGTATTTCAAAGTCAAACTCCTGGATTCGTTGAATCCATCTGGCTACCTGTTCTTCTGGATTTTTAAAATTTAAAAGCCAGGTTAAGGATGCGTGATCTGTCCGAAGCAAGAACTTTCTTCCATAAAGATAATGGTGGAAATGATCTATGGCTTTAACGATTGCTAGCAATTCCTTCCTGGTTGTACAATAATTTCGCTCCGATTTCGACAAACATTTACTCCAATAAGCAATGACATATTCTTTATCATCAATCTCCTGCGACGAAACATCTCCTATATTTTCGTTGCTCTCATCTGTGTTTAAAATGAATAATTTTCCGGGCTGGGGATATGAAAGAACGGGCGAAGATGTCAACGCCTTCTTCAGTTGTTTAAAAGCTTTCTCACATTCATCTGTCCATAGAATTCTGATTGAGTGCCGGTCTTTACTGTGCCGGCTCTGATTGAGTGCCGGTCTTTACACGTGGCCTGCTGGGCAGCCTCTATCTTAAGTGCGTAGACTAGAGCAGATCCGATATCTTTGACATCGGCGAGTCTAAGTGCTTTCTGTATCTCCGGATCCCGCACACTATCGATGAAGTGATGAAGAGCCAGATCTTACCGTGTCTCAGCTGGGCAGTCCGAAAATGCTAAATGGGAAAGTCGCTGAATATCGGCAGCCATTTCTTGCTGACTTTCACCCGCTTGCTGATAGCGGGATTTTAACTTTAATCTGCTATTTTATTGCACTTTTCTCCAAACCGCAGCTCAAGCGCACTCGATAGGGCTTGGAAATCGTGCCTTTGCTCTTCCGGAAGCGTCTCGAGGATATCGGCTGCGTCTCCTCTTAAAGAAACCACCAGGTGAAAAGCTTGGGCCCGGAGATTCCATCCATTAGCTTCGGCTACCATCATAAACTGGGTCTTGTATACCTGCCATGATGATTTTCCATCGAATGTTGAAAGTTTAATCGTGGCCAGGGAAGGCATAACTGCCACATTGTGTTCCTCATGTTTGTTTGACATCTGTTTCTTCAAGCTTTCGATCTCCTTATTCATATTGTCTAATGCTTCTTCAACTTCTTCGATCTCCAAAACCTTAGATTCAACTGAAGTTACCTTAACTTCCATTGCATTCATCTTCTCCTGAATGATGTTGGCGAATTCTTCTTTAACACTTACAATGTCCTTCTTAAGTTCCTTTTTAAGCTCCTCCTGTCCAGATTTTATCTCTTTCGTCATCTCGGTTTTAATCTCTTCTTGTCCACCTTTCGTCTCTTCTTGTCCAGCTTTCATCTCAGCCATCTGCTCCGTTAATTTTTCGAGAAGACTTTTCATTAAATCCATATCCATTTTTCTTGTGACACGCTACATCAACTCTTCAACCCCGCTTCTAACAGCAGTTGTACCGAGCTTCGGGGTTCGTGTAGATTGAGAGTTGAAGAAAGCAACTACTCGATGAACACAAGACTTTTATTCATAAAAATTCCACTAGAAATACCAGCTGTAATAATCAGAATTATACAGATACAATTCGTCAGATACGATAAGTAACAGCTTCCAATCACAAGTCTCAAATACCTCAGGCAGAGAACAGCTTCTCTAAACTAGCAATCACGACTAATCGTCTTCACTCCCTGACTGTCTTCACAAAACTAAAACTATGTCTGGCTGCCGTATTTATACCTGACTTGACTAATCTACTAATTTCGCCAAGGTTCTGGAAGCTTCTAGGCTATCTCACTAAATATTGGTCCTAGAGCTTAGGTGATGGATGTTTCCAGAAGTATCTATTTCTCGCCAACTCGCCAAAAATGTCGCCAAACCATCGCCAAGTCACCAAATTATAAGAAACCCGCTTTTAACGTATAACACGTCTAAATACCGCAATTTTTGTCCAAAATGTGAGTATTTCCTATCTGTCTGAGATATTTTAAGACAAATACAATAATTATTTATAAATTTGTAACAATATGATATAGCTTCTGCTCATCAATTATTAAATTTTGTTTTTAAGGAAAAGAAATTTGTAAAAGTTAATTTTGAAATAGCATATATGCATAAGAGATAACATTCTAATTTAAACTTTGATTAATTAAAGATTTATTTGCTTCTTGCAAGCTTACAATGCTTGAAGAATTTTGACAGCGGGATTAAATTTTAGCTATGACATATTTTAACATTTCCCCAAATCAAATATGCGAAATATATTTAATAAAATTGTCATAGTATCAGTAGCTTTTTCCGTTTTGTATAAAGTAACAACAATAATAGGCTTTAGATATTTCTTATAAATACATATATTTTAAAGCATTTATCTGACAGAACTTGTACATGTATAGGCCCAAAGCATTTGAACACCATTTTTTTTTCTCTTCCCCACACAAAAAACTATCTCTTCTTTACCAAAAAATTAAGTCCATCTCATTAAATTAACAATTCTTTCATATAAAAAATCATTAGCAAGAATATATATTACTTCGAAATCCTTCATAGAATTTAAGTTCCATATCAATACATGAGTTACAACCCACATTCAGAGGTTTATTTTACATTTTAAAGCACGCAAAAAAAAAAAGGATTGCTTTGATTTTAATACAAATGTTCTATTGTTGATTGAGATTGAATTTAGAATACTAAAACGGAGATGAATTATTACTGACGAACAACGTGACTCATTTTATACTAGAAGACTGCACGTGTCTGGATTGTGATATATAATATTCAGAACAAAAGAAGACGAGATGGAAAAGTGAGCGCTCATACTCTTCCTTGAATTCTTCTGCGTCATAAAATATAAGCAGTAAAAAAAAAAAAAAAAAAAAAAAAAACAGTATCTTATAAATGAGATATCTTTTTGGAAATTTCAAAGTGAATTCAAAAATAATAATTAATAGAAATAAAATCAATTATATCGGAAATAAGAAAGCAGTCAAAAAATAATATCCGAGAATAGCAATTCGTTTTCTTATATGAAAAGAAGTTCATATGATTTTATTAATGATGTATTTCTGTAGTGATTTTTTTTATAATAACGAATATAAAATACTTTCGTGAAATATTAATAATAAATATTTCTTCGTTTTTAGAAGATTTCAAATTGATTGTAGAAGAATCAAAAAAATCTGTGTAAGAAACACAAATTTTTCTTTTCTTCATCAAAAATTTTACATGCTGCTGTATTTCAAAGAAAGAATGAAAATGTTTTGAATTTTATTTAAAAAGTGAAAAATAAAATGTTACTTAAAATGAAAATCAAAGCCAACTCTATTTAAAATCAGGAAAGAAGTAGATTTTTAGTAATAAACCAAGACATCAAATTTGATTTAGAATCGAAAAGTATTGTTAAATTATACCATAAAAATTCAATGACTCGGCCATGTTTGTAAATAAAATGTTGATTATAATATACTTGTGATCAGAATATAATTTAGTACTAAATGAAAAGAAAAATTCTGTTCACAGAAGCAGTACAAATACTTTTCTTTATTAGGTGCATGCATTATAGGAACGCTTATAATTTCCGGTTGTATGATTTCATATAGAAAATATATATATATATATATATATATATATATATATATATATATATATATATATATATATTTATATATATATATATATATATATATTGCTTCTTATCACAAAGATTTTTACTTAATCTTTTTCATAATAAATAACAAGATTATTGTAAAGTTGAAGGAAAAATCATATTATTAAAAAAAAAAAAAAAAAACTGCATTTAGCTTTGTAAAACTGTTTATACAAGAAACTTTGTTTAATTGTGCTAATCATTTACAAGAACAATACATTTACATTCAAATCTATTCATCATCAGAACAATGTATATTAACATTAGCATACATCCAAATTTATTCAGATACGGTATAGGGCTGTAAATCCAAGATCTTAATGATTAGTTCTGATCAATTTTTAATTAATATTTTAAACTTTATAAGGAATTTCGGATCACGAAGCGCCAAACCGATAATACTTTGGTAACTTTTAAAAAATATCTTCCGATTCTTATATATAAATAAAAAAAATCTATAAATAATTACAAATAAAAGGTTCTAAAATGGTTTATTCGCAGTGTTGAAAAATTATGTTAAAAGATAAATTTTTGCAAGAAAAAATGATAATTATTTATGAATGAATCTTTAAGTATTAGATTTTTCTAGCCTATATATATGTATGTATAATTAGTATAGAGAGAATTGTAGAATTTCATTCGTTAATCTTGTGAATAATTTTGTAGCAATTAGTTTCAGTTAGAATAACCAAAAAATAAATAAATTCTTTGGTGTTAATCAAAAATTATTGAAATTTTCCGAAATGTTTATCATTGTCATTCCTTCCATGCTTGACGTCTTATAATTGTACACTTAAACATCCAACTTTGAGGACATTTTCATAAGTCATGTGTAACGTCTCCTACTCAGCGCTTTCGATTTCCAGAGCCTTTGATGGGGAGGGTGAGTAGGGAGACGATTGGTGCGAGGAGCAGGCTGAAGAAGCTGCGTTTTTCAGTTTTGGAAATTGATATTGACTCTTTGGTACGCTACGCAAGCGCGAGAGTTTTATGAACCCAAATATGACTCCTTGTAAATTTTTTGTTAATTAAATGTTTTGTTTCTAAATTTGGAGTCGTTAGTTTGTTTCATAACACATGGATAGCAATCATGTATCCCAGGTCAAGATATACTTCTTCCCAACGAACATACATCATAAGACAAATGTGCAACGTCTATCTCCTGTTGTCTGACAGTAGCTTGGACTGCACCTGGAACCATCCATTCCGAAAAGTGCAGTTCAACCACGCAAAAACGGTGAGCCCAGAGCTTCTTTTTCAAATAAGATAATAATTTGGATGATACATTCTTTCGAATAATAAGAATTTTAAAAAATTGAGATTATTTTTCTATAACTGTATTTAAATAATAGATGTAAAATTAATATTAACAGAGTAAAACCCAAAATATACAGACCACGAAATAAAAAAATTCAGTATGGATATGAGCACAATAACATAGGCATAACATTGGTATGAAAAAACTAATGTGTATGTATTCAAATTGAGTATGGATTATCTATAGAATGGGATACATTTCCGATAGATAAGTACAGATAAAACAAATGTGTAATATCTACTTTCTCTTGTTTACCAATGGCTGGATATGAATCCAGGACCTTCCATACTTAAGAAGCGATCTTAACCATTAAATCATGGTGAGCCCAGCTTTTTATGTAAATAGGGTAAAAAAGATGCTAAAATAATTTTGATAATGCATTTTGATGATTTATTTTCTTCGTATTCTATTGTAAAAAAAAAAAAAAAAAACAGTTATAAAATTTGAATAATGAAAATATTTATGAAAAATTTGTGAAAAAATTCTACAATCGGATTCATATAATTTTTATGAATGGTATGATATAGAATATTTAAAACGTTTGATAAAATATGGGTATAACAGTAATATGAATAAATAGCAATAAATACACAATATAAATATTACGTGCATGTGAAGACTAATGGATATATAAATAAGTCGAGAATAAATTAATGGTTATCAGACTTATATTATTACTCTGAAATAACAAAGTATTGTTTGCCTTGAAATGTTGACATAACTATATTAAATAAAACATTACTTTTATATAGTTTATGGAAGTCCTTCATTAGAATTACCAACTAATTTCATTTTCATTTGATAATAAGTAAAATCACTCCAATCTCTGAAATTAATATTGATTTAAATTTTACTTGTAATATTTCCTGATTTTTTAAAATTCTAATTCGTGATTATTTGAGTTGAATTTTCATAAATTAAGACTGAAAATTCTCTCTTGTACATTAATAAAAAATTGATTTTCCATCCTTTACTTCTTTAATTATTAATTATCTCTTAAGAATAAAAATGTATAAAGAAATAAAACTTGATAATTCCACAAGCTTGAAAAGGAAAAAAAATATAGCTTTTCCAATTCTAACGAATATTTAATTAGATTTAAAATCATGTTTTAATTGCATTATAATAAAATATATAATCAGTAAGTAACATATAGTTTTTTTACTTTTAAAAAAAAATTAGTTTCTTAAGCAATGTTGTTAAATTGACTTAATCAATTGAACATTCTTTTTCTTTCGCTATCTAACAAAGCGATAAAGGTAGAATCGAAAGATATAGGTGATAGTTTTTATTTATATCGTCTGCTTCAAAAACGTGTTTTTACCCTTTATTATTTATTTATTTTTGTAAAAAATTTTTTTTCAAGATTTGTTATGGAAAATAATATTTAATTAATGTAGATGTCTAAGTTAAGATATAAAAAAACTAAGGAAAACAGAAATACCTTATATGGAAATAAAAATAAAATTAGCTTAGTTTAACCATCTCTTAGGAACAGATAATTGTTCAATCCTTTATGGATTTTTGACCAACCAACTGGTCTCTTTGAGTTGTAAAGACACTGAAATGTCCAAATTATAAAAGCACGCAATATGAGAAGTATCCAATGAAGTTGGAGATGTTTTCTTGTAGCGACGTAAGAAAATGGAAGTTAAAACAAAACAAACATTTATTACATTACACATAATTAAGATTAGATACAAAAAGAAAACACTTAATAATTATAAAACAAAATCAAGGTTACATAGTACCAGGGTGGTACAAAACAAACGTATTTAGGAACCGGATGGTTCTTCGTTGCCATTTCTCACATCACTACACTCATCTCATTCGATGTTGTTTGCAAGTCTATAGGGCAGCAGCGCCATCTACTGTCAATAGTGTTAATATGGGTCTGTTACAACCTCCCCCTTAATTTGGAAAAATAAGTAAAAATTCGAAATTTAAGGAACTGAAATTATCGATTATGCTCTATTTTCCTCATATTTTCTTTAATATATATATATATATATATATATATATATATATATATATATAAAGAATTTAAAAATGAAATATTTTATTAATTCCAATATATTAGTTATTGTAAATTTTGGAATTTTTCATATATCAAATGAAATAAAATTCGATGTTTTCGTTCTAGAATGGGGAAAAAAAATAAATAAAATAAAATATCTGAATAATAAAGGAATTACATGCTATTTAGCACTATTTTAATAAAAATGTTTCTTCATCACAAAAACATTTTTAAAACATTTTAAATTACTCTTTTTTTAGTTTTCTTAAAATTGAAAAATATTTTCTTGGTAACTAATAAAAATAATATTATTTCATTTATTTTATTGTATTTCCTTTTTTCAACTATAACTTTACAAGATAATAATAAAATAATTTTATAAAAGTAGTATGTGTATTCACCAAAAGATTTTATTCTAATCTAAATAAAAAAATTTTTACACTTTAGGAACTTTTTTCCTTAATCAAATCCATTTTCCTTATTATCGATTTTATTTATTTTTATAGAAAAACTTTTCTTTACTATACTTTAAGGCACCTATTTATAAGAATAGAAATTTATCAATTTACTCCCAAATAAAAACTCAAACTAAATTGATTTAACATATATATTCTAGGAAGCTCTTGTTTTCTTTTCAAACGCAGTCAATACGTCATTAAACGAGCATTTCCAGAAACAACCATCAAACGATTAAACAAGAATACTCTTTTAATGGGAATCCTTTTTTACTAAAAGATATAATTTACATTCAGTGCTCGCCTATTGATATAATTTTATCTCAAATGACATAGTTATTTGGTTCTCTTTTGTTTAAAGTAGACGCTTAGTAGTCAAATCTACAGGAAACGAGACATTATTGTGACTTTGTTCGAAATGGAACATAAATTGTTCTAAAACCAGCAACTTAATAGAGTCGGGAAGTTATTCCTACCCCTACCTCTAATGGTTGAGAGCCGCTTCCCAAATCAGTCTACGGCCGGTCTGAATAACCCAAAATCACTGCAAGTGTCTCAGAACTGGACAGAAGAAGGTGGGTGGAATTATCGATCTGTTCTCTCTGGCCATCCTCCTGCGCATCAAAACAAGCTTGTTTTGGTGGAAACTGGGATATTCACCCCAGGAGTGTGCAGTGAAAAGGAATCCGAACTTGCTGCTTTTCGGCCTGCGTTCGCGTGCCGTTAAATCACTATTAATTTTTTGATTGTGTGTTTGTGAACGCTATTGAATATAAGGTTATCGATTCTCCTACAGTTAGTTACAGGTTTATAAATGATGGATTTAGTATCTTTTTTCGTAGCTGTTTTAGATTTTTTTCGGGAAAAAATAATCAGTATTACTTGTTAATCATGAAATGATTATTTTTCATTGTCGTATTAATATTGGCGATAAATTTCTTTTGTCTCAAATAGAAAAAATTAGGACATTTTTTATTCAGCATGTGAAAATATTTAATGTTATTAACCGAGTAATATGATTCAGCACTTCGGAATGGAAGGATACAAGTTATTATTGAATAATAGAGACAACTGTTGCTTATTTATTTTTTCACAATACGTATCGGGGAAGTATTTGGAAATTTCCTGATTTTCTACTATATAATACGTGAGTTCAATGTACTATCAATAGAAATGTTTCACCGCAAGGATGTTTATAAAACCGTATCACCACCAACGTTTCCATAGGTTAATATCAAAGACTCAATGTTACAATTAAACGCAAAATGTTTTGTGGTTTTTTTAGAAACTAAAATTTTATTAGGTTCTTAGTTCATATATATTGACGTCAAGATTAAATGACTGGCCCATTAAATTTAAAATATTTATTTAAATTGTTAAACCATTCTTACAATTATAATGGATGAATCTCGCAAACAGTTCTTTTCCTCAAAATATTTACATTATGCTGGTATCCAACCGACATAATGATGTGCTTATGTTGATTTAATGGGACTTATTAATTGATCGTGATTTTAAGGACCGAACCCTGAAGTTTTGTCTGTAATAGATTCTTTTTCTGATTTCGAAGATCGATAGCACTTAATATCACTTGGTTTTGCAGGGTAACCTATCATAACTTTAAATGTTTCAGTAAATCATAAACTATATTCAATGAAATTTAAACAATTTTTAAAAAAGAATAAATTTAATATTTAGTAATACAAAACGCATCTATTTCATGATGATTAAACTTAAGCAATAGAGACCAGAGATTATTATAATTATAATTTTCATTTTATCTCTTTAAAACAAAATAAAAAAAAATTCTAAAAAGAAATTCTGTTTCCAGATCATAATATAAGCCAATGGACCTATCGCTAGATTAATTATAAGCTTGAAAGGATTCTGAGCTGGAAGCTGGAAAGATGATCAGCTGGAAGGATTCTGAGAAGAGGTTTAAACAAATTTTTGCAGACTTGTATACCATGATATGATACAAAATTTATTTTCTATTGTAGATGGAATTTTATAGGATAATAGTGCATTTATCCACGCAGCGTAACCAATTATAATTTGATGAACTGAAAGGATGAAGTTAAGGCCCACACTGCCAGCTGACCTCTATATAATTAAACTATTATAATCTATTTTAGAGTGGTGAATATGGCATCAACATCCTGCTACTGCATTTCTCTCAGATCTTTCACGATATCTCCATGTAGGATAATAGAATATTCTTCTAAACACTATTCACAATTTCTATAAATCAATTCATATATGAACCCAATCTGTATTATATACAAAAGGTGATCCAATATGATACTAATGATTTTTTATAAACCTCAGGTTTCGGCATTATTTTGCTAATTACCTGTATATGTTTAAAATTAATTTATATAAACGAATATAATCTGATAATGTTAAACATTTTAAAAATAACAAACTTTTCCTTGATTTAAATAAAATATGAAAATTTTTTGAAAATAAATAGCTTTGTTAAATGAAACCGATATTACTTTTGAAATTTAGTAAGCAAACTGTATCATGTGTATATCAGTGCCGAAAGCTTGAAAATATTTTAGGCTTTTAAGCACTATTGAACAAATCTTATTACAAAGGGTGCTAGAAAATTAAATATAAGTTACAATGAGTAATAGAATAATATAAGAGACAAAAAATGGTTGTACACACGCACACACACACACACACACATATATATATATATATATAATAGTAAGCATTTAAATTAATATAAGGATTTAAAATGTGTATAAAAACTGCATAATAACAATAAAAGTTTAAATTAAGTTAAAATTATTACTAAAGTTAAAATTCTTTTTACTCGTGTTCAAAGTGGTGAAAGAATTATTTACTGGAGAGGCGAATAATTGACTTTTCTTGGTACTGAACTGGAGCAACTGACTTTTACTGGTAATGTAAAATACAAAAATGCGAATGAAAAAAGTAAGTAAATTATTGTTTTAAAATAATTATATATTCGTTGGATAATACACATAGATAAAAAGCATTAAATAAAAAAAAATGTGCTTGACGTTTATTTATAGGCAAGCGTAATTTGCCTCGTCTGAAAAATAATTTATGAAACACACACATATATACATACATGTATTAAAGATATATATATATATATATATATATATATACATATATATATATATATAAGAAATATTACATTATCTATAGTTTAGGTAACTTTCATTGCTTAAATGAACTATAAAAAATTTTCATTAATCTAATTAAATCTTTTTAAAATGTCCTAGAAGGCAATTTTAAGTTTTATAAAGCTTGGAAAATAATATAATATTTCTCTTCATGTTAAGTTTTATTGTATTTTGCTGCTCATATCGCTAAAATAATAAATAATAGAAATTATAATCACTATCATTATGTACTTAATAAAATAAAGCTAAAAGAACATGAAATCCATGAACAAAACATATACGCCTCGCCAGTAAATAGCTAACTCACCAAGAGTTAATCATATTTACCATTAAAAATATATTTTATGCTGATATAGCATTTGAGAATAATTTAATTTTAGACATAATGTTTCCTGCTATTGTATTGCTATCAATGAATTTCTACTGTAAATATACAGTAGAAACTCTAAGTTAGTATAATCTTACTTACACACACATGTCGGTATTATACATACGTAAGTATTCCGATTTTAACTTTTAATTCAATCAATTATAGAGTCTAAATTATTATAATGTGACCTGATTATTTTTATTTTTCAGCTATAGCAATAATTAATTACTTTACTAATTATTTTTTCAGCTAGGAAATAATGTAATGAGAAAAGAATACTTAACAAGTTCTTTATTGATTTAGAAAGCATCTATGTAAATATATATAGGTTAGAATTCTGTGATATTTTTACTTTCGCAAGGATTATAGTAAATGCATTTTTGAAGAACATGAGTTTTCACATTTACTGTAAAAAAATTTTAATTTTTAAATGTAAAAATTCACTAGTAAGGATATGGCAAATAATGAAGGATTCTTTTCTTGGATCCAGGATCTGTTGTGCTCACAGAGTTTTGGCCTGCGTAGTAGAACAAAACCTCCTTCATTTGCTGAAGTTCCATATAGGAATACTTGGCTTTACTGACATCGGTTTGATTTCGGTTTATATTAACTATCAGAATATTTATTTATATTTCATTTACTTTAAAATATTTATTTCTTCTTCTTACCTATTGAATTCGACAGTTAAGGTACTAATGCTAAAAGTACTTTGTACCTAGCTCAAAGCTCACAATGCTCTAACTCGATGCATTAGGGCCTTTCACTTTGTTAATGAAATCAAAGGGACCTTTTAGGCAATTGAAGTGTAATTCTTCAGTATCAGTAGTACTTAAAATAGTTAATTGAGTAAGGGCAAGGGTACCACATTTATATAAAATAAGATGCACCATTTACTCGCCCTTGTGGTATTTTCAACATGCAGGGTCTTGTTGAGGGATTGTTTATCGTATGGAATTGCTTTCTTTATTCTGTCTAGAGAGGCAGTCATGCTACTAGTAAGCTTCTGCTCCACTCCAAATGTGGATAGACTAGAAGTCATTTCTACCTCTGGTACTGAAGAAGTCATTCTACTTGATTTACTTTGGATTTCCTTATATTGTAATTACCTCTGAGGTCTAACTTAGAGTTTTACCTGCATGATTAGTGGTTTTAAATCTCTGGAAAAAAAAAAAAGGTCTACCCAGCGTTCTGGGTAAAGCGAAGTACTACAGCAGTTCGCCAGGAATACTAGAAGTTCCGTTAGGTCACTGCAACTTCAGCACCATTTACTTCAGGCACGGATTGCATTACACCAGTTTACGCAACTACTTACAAAGTTGATCTTTTAAAATATAGAAAAGACGGTGGGTATATTCCACCTGACATCACCTTTGGCTTCTGCTCAAGCTTCAGGAAATATTTATTTTATATCATTATATAAAATATATTATTTTAAAACATTTATTTTTAGCCTAATTGTTTAGGAATTAACTATAGTTCTTTTGATATCACAAATCCTATTTTTCAGTTAAATTATTTGTTTAAAACATTATATACGTGTTATGGCATTTGATATTTTTTAATAAAAACATGCGTCTTTCTTATAAATGCAAAAGTTAGCATAGAAAAAGGCAAAATAATCGCATGAAAAGCAATTAAATACTCATCAGTTTCTAGTTACGTCTAAAATTATTAGATAAATTTCGGTCAATGAGATGCGAACCTTGATAGCTTTTAATTAGAAATTAATAAGTGAAAATTAACAGTCTATGATGGAGAGGTTTACAGTTAACCTAAATAAATTAACCATATAACTAAATAAATATAAAAGCTAGTAATTTAGATGTTTATTTTTAATCTTAAAACATTTTGTAAAGTAAGTTATTAGCAATCGAAATGTTTTATGTACTCTATTACTGAATAATTTTTCTAATGCCTTCATTAAAAAGTGCCATAACAAACAATGTTCAATGCATAATTTGTAACACTAATAAGAACAAATGAATCATAAAAAAATTCTAGTAGTTTGTTTAGTATAATATAAATGGGTAAAAATCTAGGAATGAACTAAAAAAAACTTTTATTAATTTTTCAATAGAGACATCCCATTTAAAAAATAAAGTAAAAAATTGAGATATAAGAAAATAAACGCGTCTCAAGTTACCATAAGTAATGTCTCATATGTCTGTCGATTTTATAAGAATGAGAATTATTCTTTCTAATATTATAATTTGAGACAGGAAAAATATATTATAGAAACTCAAAAACAGGATAATAAATTGTATTTCGTATATTTAATAAATAATGTGTGCTCTTCATAAAATTTGCCCTGGATAGTGAAAAGATTAATATATAAATGAACATTTTTCATTTTAGATATATATTTTCAATAATACAATTTTAGAATAGTTTTATAGTTTATAAAAGAGATTAAAAATTATACGTATAAATACAGTACGTATTTTATCAAATACTTTCCTTTAAGTATTCTGAAACTTTAAAAATAATGAACTAAATGCAGAAATAAACATTAGCATATTTTTTGTAAATATTAAAAAAATAATATTTAACTGTTGCTTTTTACATCTTAAAATTTCAATTTTTTAATGTTTCTATATTTATTCTAAGACATTACTGTATATTTACAGGAAAAAATATTTAAACGATTATCTATAGTATTTTAAATTTTATAAGATGATTTTATTATATGAATGTAACGAATATAGTTTGCAATAATAGGTGTTTCCTAACTAATTAGATTTTGTTCTAACTAATCTCACTAAAAATATTGTTTTTCGAAATGCTTACCCACAAGATTTCACAGTCTCTAATTATCTATTCAATATTTGCTGACACATAAAAATTTAAGGAAAAAAAAAAAAACCCTTTTTAATACATATTTATCATAATCTAAAATATATGTTTCATATTCTATATATAATCCATATGAAATAAACTGATAAAATAAAATGGTACATCTGTTTTATTTTCTTATGTAAGCAGAATGCAATAAACTCAGACAGATTTTGAAACCAAATATCAAAGATTATAAATGTGTATATCCTATTTAGAAATTTAAAATTAAGTAATGTTTAATGTCATGAATTATTCTAATTCATCATGCTAATATTTTGCTTTGAAAAATTTTAACATTGCTTCTATAAGAACATGGAGTTTAAGGAATAATAATAAAACTTTTACTTAAGTAACTTAATTTAAATTTTGAAATATTTTATTTTACAGTTTTAAAGGTTGGTATATTTTGTTAAAACTATTTAATATCATAATAACTTTTATTTTATTTTACATTTTTAATTAAAAAGTAATATTGAAGCTGATGTAGAATATTTGTATTTTCTTTAATGCTGCTTAGTATGTGACGTAAAATAGTAATATATTCCACAATATTCCAAATTTAATCCATAATAAATTTTGTTGCTTGTTTTTCTTAGTATGCATGAAAGTAAAGCACAAATATATATATATATATATATATTGTCCAGAATATATATATATATATATATATATATATATATATATATATATATATATATATATTGTCCAGAATATATATATATATATATATATATATATATATTCTGTGTCTGGAGGACTGATGTTTAAATAGATAATGGGTTAATTTCGTTTTTAAATAGAGAAAGCTAGGAGAACGTCCAAGCACTTCTTCCTAGAGAAATGCATACAAAAAACAGAATCTTTGCACTGATTTATCTTTTTTCAACAATGAATGAGATTGAACTCGGGGACAGGTCCTACTACAAAGCATTAGATCCGCTGAGCTCACATTCATTACAATTGACATGCTTACCGAATGGAAGGTCCCCTTGGAAAGCAGAACAAAATTAGCCCTTATTAAATTTACAAATAAAATCCAAAGCCTAATTGATCACCATATCTCAAGAGGAACTTTCATTGCGTAAAGTGAAAACTGCAGATTAAAATGCAGTTGCCAGCCGAAATTAATTTGATAGCAAGTTAAAAAGTTTTCCATTACAGAATTAAAAACAGCGATAGAGCCATTCAACTATAATAGCCAGACTTAGAACAAAACACTTGAAAGGCATGAGAATTTATACAGGTGGATAAAGGGGTTACACCAGGTTTTGTCCTCATCTCCCGGATAACGTCCAACTGTCTCCACAACACATCTTTAGATGTCCAGCAATGCTGGCCAAGCCTTTTAACATCAGCATAGAGGATCCTGTGGAGCTTCTTTTTACAGATAAAGCTATAGACATTTATTTAGAGATTTTGTTAGACATTAAATTATACAATTACAGACATGACATTAATATACGTAATTTGATTATTTACAGTATTCAGTTGCACCAAAGAGGGTGAGACGGTGGGAAGAGTAAACTAATGAAAATATTAGTTTTAAAATGAATTACTCCGATGTGATAAGAATCAGCACATCTAGCCATCAGATTTTTAGATCACAGTAAACTTTTGAATTTTCATTGAAATATGGAAATTTTGTGACAAAAAATACATTAAAATTAACCCAAATGGCATAATTATGATACGAATGTATGCTTGCTCTGATTATATCATTAGCCTAATTATACATCACCTAATTATGATTCCTTGATATTTATTTTATGAAAATATTTTCCATTATTACAATATTTACATGTACTCATTTTGTTATTTTCTATATTGTTATTTGTTCTATATAAGGATATATTTCCCAAAATTCGGACAGTTTCAGAAATTCGATATCCAAATTATGAATCATCCATCCAAAAGCATAAAAATATTGAACAGAAATTCAATAGCCATACTTTAATTATATCAAAATATTTCTACTCTTATAAATGATAAGCAAACTAGAAGTATAAATTTTTACAACAAATTATTTTTAACCATTCAATAGCTTATGTTACATTTTCCACTAATTGGCTTACTAGAATAATCGTTGACAACAACGTTTAATATAATGGATAATCATCATTTAACTACAATGTTTATTATATGAAAAATGAATTTCGTTTAAATTTGAAAAACTTAATATTATTTGAATAAACTAAATTACAATTTATTAAACCAATTTAAATAACTATTAATATTTAAGAAAATAATTCACAACTACAACTACTTTATGAAATGAATTTTTATAAAAACATATTATATATATATATAAAGAAAAAAAATCGAAACCTGTGAAAATAATAGCAGAAATTTTTATATCGTAACTAAAATGATGATAATTATATGAATTTCATATAACCTGAAAATTCTTAAGTTTATTTTAAGAAATTTTCGTATGCAATCTCCAATCTATCATGTTACCTTTTACATGGTTACAAATCAAATTTCAAGATGTTAATTATAAATCCAAAAAAAAAATTATCATTATTAAATTATTCTTGGAATTCAGCAATGTCAAATAAAAGGAACGAAATTCTTGCAATCATAAAAAATTTTTCATATTGATAGATATTTTGTTATTTACCTAAACTCAAATTTTTTCTTAAAATTTAAATCAAGAGTTTAATTTTACGAGAAAATTATTTTGTCCGATATGATTTAAATTGGAAGCTAGATGACTTTTTTGAGGTTGAAATCAAAACGAAAACTTTACGTATCAAAGATGAATTATTATATTATAAAGATTTATATATTATTTGAAGGAATTATACATATTAAAAAAGAATTTTTAATTAAACCCAGAAATTTCCGGCGATTATTGATTATATTACTGAAGTTGCCATCGAGGGGTAGATTTATTGTCTTCACAAGTGGGTCATAACATATTAAGAAATATGTTCGTAGAAAGTAACATAGGAATAATATTTTTTATTTTACTTAGATTTTAGTTTTTTGTCTTTATGAAGAAAAAATTTCAAAATCTAAGCATGAAATTGTAAATATTTATAAGAAATTCTTATTAAATGAAACAATGAATCGTAAGCTCACAATTACTGAGTTTACAGTATATTTTATTCTCATAAACTGACAATATACTTGCAAACAAATGTTAAACAATAAAATAAAGGTAAAAGATATTTGAAAATTTTGTTAGCACTTAGAAACTATACGGCCTTAAGAAAACAATAATTAAGTTTATTATTCAAAAAGAATTAAAATATTTTTCTTGATCTATAATAAGTCAATGATGCATGTTACTTTAGAATTAAGTGGTTTATAAAAATCCCCTAATTTCATATTATGTGATTTGCATATAATATTTATTTTTATTTTATGTAATTAATATATAAAAACATTAAATGCGATTGAAAATTGAATTGAATTTTGTCGGTTCAATGAACTATTTTTCTATAATAGATGTTCTCACATGTTGAAAGAATATTTTAATTACATTCTCAGACATAATTAAAACTAACAATATATTATTATTTAAAAAATTTTGAATTTTTTCTTGCAAAAAATGTTTTTTAAACAAAAACTTAGTGATTTTCACACCACATAAACTTTATTAAAATGATTCTTGAAATCTAATTTTTGTTTTTAAATGCTTTTATATATGTTACTTTATTTATTTTGTGCTAATATTAAAACTTTAAAAAATTTTCTATTTAAAAAAAAAAAAAAAAAAAAAAAAAAAGGTTATGAATATTTTTTATTATAATATATTTTATTAAATATCAATATTCATACATAAATTTAACATATACTAAATTTAAAAATATTTCATCATCATTTCTCTTATCGCTGATAAAATTTTTATTTTTGGAAAAGTGGACTAAATAAAAATAATCCTGAAAGGAATATCATTCATATTATGATATTTTTTAATTAGAATAAATTCAAGAGAAAGAGAAAAGAACGCAGAACATACTTTTTTGTGATTACTCTGAAAATAAAGAAAATCAAGGATAAACATCATTTTTAATTCTGAAAATCAATATTATTTTTATCTAGATTTTAGAATCCACATTAGTCTATTTTCATAGAAATTTTCTTTCGAATATTTGATTCATAAAAAAATAGATATCATTTTAGAATTAATAAATTAATTGCTGAAAGATTTCGAAACGTTTTGAATTATAGTTTGCAATAAATATTCTGCCAGATACGGAACTCACAACAGTAAGTAAATATGTATGCAAGCAGTTTCCACTACGAGGCGCTAGTGTATTGGGAAATAAAAATAGATTTCATTTCCAAGACAACAAGTCATTAGTTATTAGTCATTTTTGACGAAAAGATTATTTTTCTTGTTCTGAAGGCTTCTTGATTTTTTAGTGTTAAAAGTAACTACTTCACACGACGGAAGGTAAGAATTATTCTATTCACATTATATAGACGGATACGTTGCATGTTTTTTTTTAACTAATAATAAAAAATTTTAAAATGGAACAAATTGGAAAAATTAGATTACATAACTTGATTTCTGTTTGGTTAAATAGTAGTTAAATGATTAGAAAATAAATAATTAAACAAATGTTCTTTTTATAAGCTCCTCAATTATAAATTATTAATTAATTTATCAAGTATGAATCAAAAAAAATAAGGTTAACGGAATTTAGGTATCTTTATGATTGGAATAAAATTCTTTTCACTAATTTCATAGAAATATGAAATTCTACGATTTCTCTCGAACTTCTACATAATATTCATTGATTTCGCTTTTCTTTTTTCTAAAATTAAATTAAATTATTTAACTTTTTAAATAATTTAAACTAACAATTCTCAGAAATACTTTAAGTAAATTAAATCAATATATACGAAATATGTAAATTAATATAAAAAGCATCATATATTTCTTATGTATTGAATTTTTATATTTCAATATTTTATTGCTTTTGTATGTAAACTTTAATTTTAAAATAAGAATTTTGTATTTAAAAATATCGACTTACAAAAATCCACATTTCTGTCTTTTTTTTAGACTTAATACTTTTTTATACTTTTTTCACTGCTTCATACAATTAACTTGAGCAATTTTTTATTCTTTTTAAGTTTATAATTTCTTAAATAAATTAATTTAATATTCATATATATTAATTAAATTTAAATAATAAGTAGAAATTAAGATATTTAATTCTTGCTGACTATAAGATTTAATAAAATCTCAATAAAATGAAAAAATAAATTTTCAGATACATTAATAATTACTAAGTAGTGACCGATTAATGAATAAATATGCCTTAAAGCATATTAATTAATTAAGAGTTATTTTATAATCATAACATACAAAAAGGGAATTTAATTTTTAATAATTCATAAAATTACTATTAATTAAAAATTATGTATATAAATACTTTGTGACTGAACAATTTAAATTTATTTAATTAAATCATTATTAGAATAAGTTTTTGAAATTTTCCATGAATTTATAACTAAAACTATTTATAATATGAATTAATATTTAAAATAAAAATATTTTATTGCTAAAACTCTCTCTCTCTTTATAATGTGAATCAAAATTTAAAATAAAAATATTAACTATTAAAGAAAAATGAATTATGAACGAACGTTTTCCATTATAGAAAATGTGTCGATGTAGATATTATCTTAAATCAGTCTTCAGAAAATTTAGAGAATTAATTGAATAAGTCCTTGAAACGCATCATTAAAACACAGAACAATTTTAGGCATTTTGTGGTAATATTTTAATGCTAATTGTAGCTCGTCCTTGGAAGCCAGATGAGCCTGGTATCTTAGCAACATTTTTATACTAATCATCGAAATACTGCAAAAGCTTCATGTTTTTGGAAAACACTGAGCTGAGTTACGTAAGACCATCGCTCTAGAATTTACCTCAGTTCATCTTGCATCTCTCAGCGAATCAAATAGCTGCGTGCAATCACGTGATTGACGAAATCATTTTCTTTGCGTTCATTGTGATCAGAGGTAGTTCAATCTGATTTCATTTGATAAGAACTGTTAAAGATGAAAAATATTAATTTATTAAATAAAGATTTTATTTAATTAAATACGAAGGAACCGTAGAAATGAGGCGGTTAGATTCTTATCAAAGAAATAGATAGAATTAATAATCATTATAAAAAGGATTTTACTAAAATGAAAAACCTCAGAAATATGAGGAAATGAGAATATAAAAACTTAATTTTCAATTATTATTCATAGATTGTCTTTACTTAATTAAATTTTTTAACTGAAAGCATTTTCCAGAGCTATTGTTTTCATAGTGTATTAATTTATAATACAATGATAAATTAGCAATGAAAGGTTGGCAAGAATTCGATTTTCGTTCTGTGTAATTTTACTTCATTTGTTCTTTTCTATCAGAAAAAATGATCACGCCAAATGATGTATGCAAATGCCTAATGATATACATTATATAATTGTTACGTTAACTTGTTAAATTTAACGTAAAAGTTTTGTTAATATAACATATAGAATAATACAAATTATAAAACATAAATATATATCAATATTTTAAAGCTACCACATCAAAATAAAAAAGTTATTATAAATTTCTAAAATAAATATTCAGCCCATTTTAAAAAAGATATAATCCTATTAATTCATAATAATAATTTAATAGTACTTTAAATTGAATATGTAAAAAAAATGTTTTGCAGTTGTCATATATATGACAGTAATAAAAAGCAAATTTTTTAACTATTCAAAAAGAATAATGTAATTAATCAAAAAAATATATTTTACATTTAAAAATTATTTAAATGATTCTTGATGCTTACAATAAGCCAAATGGTTGAAACGTATTTTTTCAAAATGTAAGGTTGTGTTTTTGATCTCAGCTATTTGACGAACAATAAGAAACTGATTTTACACTTTCTGCATCCATGTTTATAGGACTGAATGCTTGGGTATTTTCTTAGTTTTCTCTCTTGTGGCCTGTGAATACGGTCCAACATCTGTGAAAAATGTTGTAGGAAGACAACATGCAGCAAATGTTCAAACAGCTTCCAATGGTTTTCAGTTTTTAGGTTACCTTACACTAGTTATCAAAATCATAGATTTTTAGACTCATCCTGACCAAATGGCAAAATTACATTCTTCAAAAAAAAATCGTTTGTTCAATCCCAGTTGTTGTTGAACAACAAAAGAACGATGTTGCTCTCCTGCTATCTTAATACATACCTAGCTCTGCTGTTGCACCAGCACCTAGCCCCTGAGTTGGGTTCTACCAGTTAGATAGAAGTAGCCGGGTGGAGTCTTCTTGATTTTGAAGCAAGGACCAAACAGAAGATTCCCAATACTTGGTCTGTCACCCTCAGAGATATAATTTCACTTGGAGGACATTGAGTGCCTAACATTGTTAGTGCTTGAAAGTTTTTCGAGCTTTCTTCCTTTAAAATGAGAGTTTCCTTACTACTTAGTTATGGTTCTGCAAGAATGCAATATGAGGAGTATGTTTAAATACCTACAACAGACTTCGGCAGTTAGGCTGTCGACTAAGAGGTGGCAAAAGGATTTTTAATCAGCTCTTAGTGAAAGGACATCACTGTTAGGAATGTAAAGCTCCAGGTTTAATTCAAACTTATGTTGAACAATTAGAATTTTCGCTGTCTGAATGTTTATCAATCGGTGTGGGTGCTTGAGAATTTTTCTGTGTTTTTTTTTCGTTAATGTAAAGTTTTATTTGTATGAAGTAGATGTTATGAAGATGTATCACAACTTCATTCAATAATTAAGCTGCCTTTTTCATCGCTTTAAATTGTCCATTAGAAGGTGTCAGATGGTAGATTTCGCCTTTGAAATTCATCAATAATGCAGACGATTGACATAGAGAAAAACTATCAGGATAATAAACATGCTTTTCATCATTTATTTATCTTATCTTGCTATCGCGAATATTTTTTCTCTATTTTTTTGCATTTAGTTATAGTAAATTATATTGTTACAAATTTATAAATAATTATTTTACATGTCTTAAAATATCTCAGACAGATCGGAAATACTCACATTTTGAGCAAAAATTGCGGTATTTAGACGTGTTATACGTTAAAAGCGGGTTTTCTAATGATTTGGTGACTTGTCGATGTTTTGGCGAGAAAACTTGCCGACATTTTTGGCGACTTGGCGAGAAATAGACATTTCTGGAAACATCCATCACCTAAGCTCAAGGACCAATATTTAGCGAGATAGCCTAGAAGATTCCAGAACCTTGGCGAAATTAGTAGATTTCCCCGCCAAGTCAGATATAAATACCGCAGCCCAACATAGATAGGCAGGTTTTGTACACACAGTCAGTTTTGTGAAGACGATTAGTCGTGACTGCTAGTTTAGAGAAGCTGTTCTCTGTCTGAGGTATTTGAGACCTGTGATCGGAAGCTGTTACTGTTTGTATCTGACGAATTGCAGCTGTATAATTGTGATCGATACAGCTGGTATTTCTAGAAGAATTTTTTACGAATAAAAGTCTGTGTTCATTGAGTGGTTGCTTATTTAAAGTTTATTCTTTTCTGAATTCTAATCCATTTATTCTTTTTGGTTTCTTGATAAGGCTAGCTATAAGAAATTTTGAATTGAGAAAATTATGTCTACGCGCAAATACTTAGCAAAAAAAGTTTATTATTGAAAATAATTAAGGACTAGTAAATATTAAACATGTTTTTTCACTGAAACATATCATAAATATTTTAAAATTCTAAAAAAATGAATTTCTTGAAAAATTTTTAAATCATCATTAATTATGATATTTTAGAATTAATATTTAAATTTCTCATATTTATTATCGAATTAAAGGTCTAAATTTTGATTTTTTTAAAATTCCATTTCTCTACACATAAAACTAATTTTCCTAACAATTTTAGTGTTTTTTATATCAATTGTGCACTAATTACACAAACATCTCGCGTTATTTCTTGAAGTAAATATTTTCAATTTTCTTTTAGAAAAAAGTAAAACTTTTACTATTTAATTCGAAGAATGTGGTGTATATTTATCTCTCTTTTTTAAGATAAAAAATAAAATCTTGGAAATTATTTAATTTTGAAATAGAATACTATTTCGTAGCATTAAGAGTTTCAATAGTTACCCGACAGCTGAATGTTTAGCATTCCTAATTCTTAAGGTGTTGGTACATGGTTGGAATCTCGGTTCGGGTGTGGGTGTTCCTTTCTTTTTCTGACAAAAATTCTTTTTCCTTTCCCTCAGAAGCCAGAGCCTGCTTGGATTTTTATCAGAAAATGACTTTTTTTCTGACAAATTTCAAACAAGTTTTTACACTCTTCCAAAATGAGGCTAATTACAAGAAGTAAACAATAGTTTCCTGCTGTCGTGTGTCTCTTTCCATAGTTTTGTCGTGTATTCTTGGCGATACTTGGGAAAAATAATATTTACGGAAACTACTGATAACAAATAAAACGGAAGTTTTTTATTTGTTAAAATGTGTATAAAATAAGTAATATACGAATACACATAAACATTAAATGATGAGTCTAATTTGTGGCAAATTATGATAATTTTCTATACGAATTAAATAAAAAAGAAAGCGTATGAAAAATTGTGAGATATTTATAAATTGATAAAAATGTGCTACGATGAATTAAAAAAAAATCTTAGTATGTTCATACAATGAAATATTACTAAGAAATATAATGAATGCTTATAACTATTTGATTTCTCCTGTTTTAAAACCTAAAAACATTATAATTTAGTTAATAAATTGCATTAAATTTTTCCATTATTAATTCCATTTAATTTAAATGATTATCATCTTACTTTGTTTTGATTACATGAAAAAATGTACAAAAATTTTTAGTTTAATTTATTCAATCCAATTTAGATTTTTAGTCTTTTATAATATAACGATAATTAAAAAAAATTATTAATCTTTTATAACATATGTTTATTAAATATATTTAATTCATATTTAATCTTTTTTTTTAACAAATCAATAAAGAATTTTAAGAATTAATTTTTCTTTCAAACACTCCTTATGGAAAAATTTTATAACTGACTCACATTTTCTGTATCATTTTTACCAAAGTTAGGAGAAATAATTGTTGTAAATTATTATGCTTCATACGTTCTACCTGTTGCAAGAGAAAGTGCAAAGACGCGTTCTATAGTTCATGAGGTCTTAAAAACTCATGAATACATTCCTTTTTATAATTAAAAATGTTACCTTATCCAACAAATTTTTTACAGTTCTCTTTATTCATTTCAATATAATAAAATTTTTTTTTACCTTCAGACTGTATTTCTTTAATCAAATTAAGATGTGAAAGAGGTTTCTGAATCATCATTCCATTTTTTTATCATCGCAATTCAAAACAACAGCCAGCAATATTTCTGTGCTTAACTTACTCATGTTAAATATACGATAATATTTTTTTTAAAAAATATTTCTGTTATATAAGAATGATGTAAAATATGTCATGAAATAAAAACCTGATTGTAGATATTACAAGCAGACAAATGAATACTGAGAAAACTTGTAATTACGTCAAATCGTAGAACTCACTGAATGACTCTTAACTTATAAAATTTATGGGGACTTTTGTTTTAAACAAGCAAGACATACATTTTATTCAAAAAGCAATTAATGTTGAAAAATAGCAGCCTTAAATGTATCTTTTTCTTCCAGGTGTCTTTCCTGTACTCTGGTAAGCAGAATTCGAAAAATAGGAAAACTTATCAAACATATTCCTAAAAATTAATATTTTTTGGACAACATTTAGCATTATTTTACTTCTTAATAATTTCACAGTTTTAGTTGAAAATTTTAAATTCATGCAAAAAAAGAAAAAAAAAATCTTGGAAACACATACACATATGTAAATAAAACAAGAGAAAAACTTATTGTGTGTAGGAAGAAATAATGTTACAAACTTTTTGAATAATAATTATGATAAATATTTATTAGAAACTTTTCGTTATGAATATTTTTTATTGAATAGTTTTGTTAATTTTCTGGCTGAAAGAGGAAATAAAAATTAAAAAGTATTCTGATAGTAGTGCAGAGGAGAAAAGGGTGTAAGCTCTGATGACAACTTCATCAGTTAATCAAAGTTACGAATCAGTCGTATTAGAGGCTTTTGTCGACAGTAACAGGCAGCTAGAAATGGTCTCAATAAAATAAAATACAAATGTTAAATAAAGATATTGTTTCATTCGTTAATTTGAATGCACAAATATTTTTTAAAGTACACCCCATTAGATAAACAATGTATATAAATAAACTATATAAAAATTAGGAGGCTTGTTTTGAGATATAATTTTTTGATATTTTTCATTAAGAAATAGGATTTAATTATTTTAAAACATTCTCTATTATTACATTGGATACGTACTAATAAAAAATACACTTTTTTTAAGTTAAAAAAATTTGTATATAATTTTGGTTTTCAGAAAAAATGTGTCAAGCTCCTAAAAAATTTAAAAAACATTGAAATAAGTTATTTACTCAATTTTAATAACACGAGAATACTTTCTTTAAGAAATGCTGGATTAAATATCTCTTTCCTCTTAAAGGTCATAGAGCTATGCTTCTAATTTAAGAACTGAAATCTAAGAATAAAATTCTTGGAGCTTTTATAACATTTTTTATGAAAAGTTATTATTAGATTTTTTATTGGGAAAAAAAAAATACTTTACAGTTGGAATGTTTTATAGACATTTTCTATAAAAGAAATATTTTCATTGGCATTTTACACCAAGAATCATAACTTTTTTCGTACACGAACACAGTCACAGAAAATATTGCTTGTTAACACATTCGCTGCCTCCAAAATTTATATATCCATCCTCAGAAGCCGAATTTTAAAAAAAGTGTTTTAATGATTAAAAACGTTTCTTATATTTTAATAGTAAAATTGTTGAATTATACCTACTATTACAAAATGTTGCAGCAAAATGAAAATCATAAAAAATATTCATAATTGCCTGTCGAATGCTCAACTCTGAAGATTATAAAACGTAACAAATATTGTAAAATGTACACAAACAACATAATAGAAAATAAAAAAATTAAACTTATTACAAACAAAATGTCAGTGTAGAACAGTACTGCATCAATACATTATCATTTATGGTATATTTCACAGCAGTTCGAGCAATATCCTGGTTAGTCGGGACAGTCACGGCACTCATTCGTGGTGTCCGTGCGTTTGCCTTGAGAGGCACAAGAGTTACACCTTTTTCTTTGTATTTTGGTTTTACCAGGTGCAAGTTCTCTTTTCTCAAGAGTATGTCTGAGATTCTTTGTAGTCGGCTTTTGTTCGTCTGTTGATGGCAAAAATGATTTTACAACGTTCAGTCGGTAGTCGTAAAGTGGTATTTTTTCCCGTAATATTCATTATAAAGAGCATAGGAATTCATTAGCATTACTTCAATAATATGAAAGAACAATTTTTTATACCAGCGTAGTGATTTTCTCTCCGAGAAATAATATGACAGCATTTGATTTTGCCGATCTACACTAGACATAAACGCATTACATTTGATGATTGGCAAAGGCTTCTGCCTTATTTCATTTCGTTTACTTAAAATGTCAACCATTTCATTTTTGTAATCCGTAGAAATATAAAACACGTCACGCTTATCTTTCCATTTTCCGATCATTACTCCCTGACAATACCTTTCAATACTATCGCCTTTTCGCAATTTAGTAGTTTGAACATCTTTCGGAGTATTTTTTCGAGTGGTTCACAATGTACCTGTGCAGTGTGTCTTTTTATCTAGCAGTAACTTGGCCAAGTTAAAGTTATTATAATAATTGTTCATGAAAACATAGTGAACGACTTTTAATTTTTCATTCAGTAAATGCAAAACAATTTTTTGTGTATGTTTTTGCCCTCTATAGTCGTCCAATAAACCAGTATACACGGCAATCTTTTGCACTATTTCACTTGATGTGCTCAAAATATAAAGTTTTATACTGCACTCCTGTCTTTTATTCCTTATGTATTGACGAAAAAATAATCTCACCAGAGAACCATAGATTCACCCAAAAAAAGTTCTCTATTAGGATAATATAGCTCGCACATTCTTTCGTTAAAAAAATCGATAACAGGGCGTATTTTATATAACCTGTCTGTAGGTTGAGGTTCTCCAGGTCCACTATTTTTTACAAAATGTAATGCACGTAAATTTAATAAAAACCGATTTCGGCTAATGCTGTTTGCAATGCCTGCATTATGAAATAATGGGTCCTTCTTCCAGTAATCCTGAAGTCTATTCATTCTTACGGTCCCCATTTGCAAGACTGCTCCCAGAAAAATTAAAAATTCATCCACTTTTAAATCTTTCCAAAGCGTTATTCGTGACTTTTCTTTCGTTTTATCGCTATGCTGTTTTTCTAATGCGTAACGATTTGTTTCTTCGACTATTTTTTCCAGGAATCCTTCAGTGAGGAAAAGGCGAAAATATCCGACAGGAGTACTTTCAGTAGGCTGTATTAGCAAGGACTCAGATTTTGTAAATGTATGACTTACTATGCAACTTGAATCCGCTTTCCAGTCAACCTGTTCGATTGCCTGTAATTCTTGAACTTCTGTGTCAGAATCCGACATTTCTAAGTTATCCACAGCGACATCACTCTCTCCTTCCGATTCGCTCGTAGAATCCCAACCGTAATCTTCATCGTCATAATCAGAAAGATCACTCTTTTCTAGTAATTCTAATATTTCGGCATCAGTCAGTTTTTTATTTACTTTCCTTTTCTTAGTCTGTGAAGGTCCTGCAATACTTGCAGTGTCCATCATTTTTAAAAATGCACATAAAAAAATTTAAACACAAAATTTAAAAACCAAGCACTGAAAATATAAAAATAATGCTTCACTAACGTGCCTCAAAAACCTCATCACTCAACCTCCAAATTTGAAATAAAAATAAAGCAGTTTACTTATACTCCGATCGTCTTCCCAGAGCGTCACCGGTATGGGAGGTAGCGCCATGCTGACACGACAGCGCGTCAGTGGCAGCGAATGTGTTAACGTAGAATAATAATGAATCGTGAGAAAATTCAGAAATTTATTTTAAAATAAATTTTTTAATAAACATAATTTATATGCGTAACTTATATATAATATTCAATAATTCGATTATCATATAATTAATAATATATAATTATTAATACAGTAAACTCTCGCTACATTCGCTACTACTCGAGTTATTGTTGTATCGATACCCGATACAACAATAACTCCCTCTACTACAATAATGTTTTGTGGTCCCGGTGATTTTGCATATAAACTAATGTTAATCTCCCATTGCGATATTCTCTAGAACAAATAAACCTCTGTAAAACGATTTTTTCAATCTAAATTTCAGTTAATCGTGTCCAACGTCAGGCATCTTGCAAATAGTCGCAATCAGAATCTTCTTCATCAGACGTAATGTCATATTCCAACGTTTCTGATCCTGATGAAGAACGAAAATAGTCATCCAGCTCATTGTCATCACTATCAGACATATTGGACAAAAAATGAAAAGCTTTTATAACACACTCTAACGAAAATGAAAGAGAAAGAATAAAATGTTACGAACTACTCAAAAAGAAGCACAAATAATTACAACGTATGGAACAAAAACAGCTTTCCCCGTTTCAAGAAATATATTCCCCTCTCCAAAAACACCCCTTTGAAATAGGCAAGTCCATCTTAAATAATGTCAAGGACATTATGTTATCAGTAAAGCTAGACACATGCCAAAGCCATAAGAGAACATTGCAGAGAACCGTACTTCGTAAAGCCGTATAATACGCCCGAGGCAGTCTACGCATCGGCTTAGCGCGGCGTAATACGCCCGCGGCAGGCAAGGGGTTAAGGCTCATTGTGGATATTCTACTTATCCCTGAATAAAAAGCTATTGTTCAGATTTCAAAACAGATGAAGACCACCCTTTTGGGAATTGGAGTGGGTGAGGGGGGGGGAGGGGTGAAGTGTAAATGCATGCCTAGTCTCATTTCCCAGTAAGCTTTGGAATTCTGACAAGGTTTAAAGACATCTAGACCTGTCTGGTCACCTTGTCACAGAACAAGTGCCCTTTGTTAGAGGAATAGGGGGAGATGGAGGCGGGGTATTGTTAAGTGACATACTGAAAAGTGAGTTCAAAGGTTGTTTTATAGTCTTTAACGATTTTGAGTTCTACGCCAAACATTTGGTTTAAACTTTTCTTTCTTTCACGCGATATTGTTCCCTAAGATGTCAGAGCGAAAGCAACTATCTTTTCGAGATAAACTGAACGTTATCAATGATATTGATGAGGGAATGAAGCAGATTGTGATGCGGCTAAGAAACATGGATTATCGCAATCTACAGTCGCAACGTTCCTAAAGAAGAGAAAGCAAATCGAAGATGCTATAACTTCAAATGAAATTAACCCAGAGCGAAAACGACTGAAAGTTGCGAAAAATGAAAACATTGATGCTGCTGTTTTAAAATGGTTTCAAGAGATGAGAGCAGCAAATTTCCCAATAAATAAACCTTTATTATGTGCAAAAGCACGGAAATTTGCAGCAATGTTAGGGAACGAAACTTTCAAAGCTAGCAATGGTTGGTTAATGCGTTTCCGAGATCGTCATAGAATAACTTTCCAAGAAGTTCACGGAGAGAAAAAGTCAGCCCCGATAAACGACGCAAATGAATGGCAGCAAAACAAAATGAAAGAAATGTTAGAAAAATATGCTCCAGAAGACATTTATAATGCAGATGAAGCTGGGCTGTTTTTCCAACTCCTACCCGATCGAACATTGGCATTCAAGGGTGAAAAGTGTTATGGAGGGAAGAAATCAAAGCAGAGACTGACTGTTCTTCTGTGTACAAATAGCACAGGAACGCATAAAATACAACCTCTCGTCATTCGTAAATCATTGAAGCCAAGGTGCTTTAAGAACATGAAAAGTCTTCCCGTGGAGTATAAAGCAAATAAGAAGGCTTGGATGACGTCTAAATTTTTTTCCGAATGGTTACAGAAGTTAGGCAATGAAATGAAGAAGAGAAAGAAAAAAATCGTTTTGTTGATAGATAACTGCGGTGCTCACACGTCATTTCCAAAGCTACAAATTATCGAAATCGCTTTTTTCCCTGCCAATTGCACTTCAATTTTACAGCCTCTTGATATGAGTATAATTAAGTTCTTCAAAGGATATTACAGAAAACGGTTGGTGGACTCCATACTTGTAAACTTTGAAAATAAAGTAGAAGACCCTTTCAAAGCTGTAAATGTCAAGGAAGCGTGTGACAGTATTGCTGGAAGTTGGTAGGAAGTAACAGAAAAAACCATTCGGAATTGCTGGAAAAAGGCCCGTCTTTGCGTTATGGAAGATAAGAAATCTGATAATGATGAAAATTCCATAGACAATGATCTCTTAGATGATCAAGAATGTGCTTTGCACATCAAAAAATCCGTATCTGAACTTGAGGAAACAAGCGGTACAAAGTTTGGAGATGATCTTATTGTTTTCACAGGAGTTACTGATGAAGATAATCTCTCTGAAATTACTGATAAGATAGGAAACAATGATGAAGATGAGGATGATATTGATGATGATGATAATACAGGTCCATCGCAGTTCTTATTGTCATCCCAGAAAGCTCTTCAATCTGTGAATTCTCTACGGACATTTTTTTCAACCCTGTCGTCGATAAATGAAGAACATTTTCGTGCACTAGACTCAATGCATACAATATTGGTGAACTTAACAGTTAAAAAAATGAATAAACAAACAAAAATATTGGATTATTTTCAATAAAAAGTGTTTTCAGGTATGTGAATATTTCTGTGCTTATTTTCTGAATTTATCTTATTTATTTTTTCAGTATTTAAACCACCATTGTTAGTATTTTACAAATTCATTTCTTCTAAATATAGACTTAAAAGTAGTATGTTATGCACATTAAACTAATAATAATAAAAAAAAACTCTTATTAAATGCTCAAAATATGTGGGCCCTCGATATAACAATATGCCTCTCTACAACAATATACATATTTGGTCCCTAAAATATTGTTGTAACGAAGTTTCACTGTATTATCAGTTATATAAATATTATTACTATTGTAATTTTTTGTATTGATATTATTATGCTGTAATTCATTAATATTATTTAATAAAAATATTTTATAATTACGTTAAATTAAGTTATTAAAATAATATTTACTTATGCAAGAGTTTTAACATAATTCCTTTTCAGCCAACAAAATGAAATATTTATACGTCACTTATATATTCACTTTCAGTATAAAATAAGTAAAATCATACTTTTTACCTCAGAATTTAAAAATTAATTTTTATCACTTTTAAATTCGAATATTTCAAAAAATGTCTGAAAAATGAGAAATGCAATTCTTTTCTAAGAGCTAATTTAAAAATTTAAATCACATTTTTTAAATATTAGTCATTTATTGCCATGTAAATAAAATCAATGCTTTAAAAATATTCGTGTCACATATTAAACTAATTTGTGTCCTTATTTTTTACTAATTAGTTACTTTTAATTTGTAAGTAAAAATTAAAGTCGTTCAACAAACAACGAGAGAAAAAATATTTGGATTAGTATAATTTTTAAAATGCATGTTGCTTCAAATGGCAAACATAAAAACTAGAATAATCTAGTTCAAAACTTGTCTTCAAAAATGAGAGTAAAGAAATTTTCTGAATGAAAAGATCTTTCTAAGCGTTTCTGATTAATGAAATATGATTAAATTTATTTATAAAATTGAGTTAATTATATAATTTAATTTATTTATTAATTTTTCATTAGCAATTAATTGTTACTGAAAAGATTTATTTTTGTTAACAAATCCCATTAAATATATAAGTTATTCATGAAAAGGATTTTATATATTTCCTTTCCAATGTTGGTATTTATCATGTTTTATTTTTTATTTTTCATTTATTTTTTTTTATCATTTATTATATATATATATATATATATATATATATATATATATATATATATATATATATATATATAAATCATATGTTATATACATATCATTTATTAAAAATAACAGTTTGTGTAGATTGTTAAAAGTCTAAACTTTTTAACTTTAAAATCTGATTTTTTAATTTTATGCCATGCATTGCAAAAATATTTTTATTCTATGTATGTAATCTGGAATATAACTATAAATTTATTATCATACCATCATTATAAATTTCACTGCTTATAATTTTATGTAATGAGAGTAAAGAAATATTAAGTATTAAATATTTCTCTATTCTTAAACATTAAAATAATTTTTTCTTTATTTACTTTGATTCGGTTATAAAAGATTATTTTTTTTGACTCTTGTTTTTAAATATCATTCAATCATTTTTCATTCATTCAAAATAATAATATATATATATATATATATATATATATATATATATATATATATATATATATATATATATATATATATATATATATATATATATATATATATATATATATATATATGAATAAATTTTATAGATAAGGTAAAATATATAATGATTTTTCTTTAGAATTATTTATTATTGTTGACTTATTTTTTTATGATATATGAATATGAATATTATATTATGCATTTGAATAAAGATGTTAAAACACATTTTTCTTGAACTTTAAGAATCTTAAAGGATTACCATATCTTAAGAGGGATCATAGAATTTTACAAGCAGCCTATTGTATAAAATAGGACTTCTATAAACTTTTTTGAACTTAAAATATCATTTTATGTATTTCTTTAATATCACTTCTTTCTACCACAACAAATATATTTTTAGCTTGAGGATTTTTTCTGCGAAAAGTTCATCAAAGTCATTTTCCAACAAAATTTGTTTATTTAAAAATTTCCGATTCTAAACCTTTGCTTAGAATAATTACGCACGCTAAATTGTCATTGAGCTTAGTACTTTGTTCATTGGCGTGGCATTTGATTTATATTTTTCGGCGTGTTAATTAAGGACTGCTAGGGCACAGGTCGGGGTTGCAATGTCCTCTAATAAGTGAAAAGACTTTTGGGGGTGACAGAGGGAGTCTTCTTGATCTCTGCTTCTAAATTACGAAGACTCCAACCGCATTAAGTAGTAGAGACAAACTGTGGGAGGGAAGTATGCTGGTGCAACAGAGAGCTTCTCTTATAATTAATTCATCATAATTAGCTATTGTTCAAAGTTGCAAAGCTGTTGATTTTGCTTAGTGGCTTCAGTTGGCAGAAATAAGAATCCTGAAACAAATGGAATGACATGAAGAAAACTGAAAACTAAATGCAAAAAAATAATATTACAAAAAAAAAAAAAAAAAAAAAAAAGATGCAATATATTTACTTGTTTATTTAAACATTCTTTCTTTGCAGCAGATTAGCAATTCACCATCAGATGTTCATATGTCCTGTGTGGGCCATTGAAGTTTGAGTAGAATATAGGAAGAATATCTCAAAATGAAAAAGTTGTAACATACAGATTTTAATATTTTATGCATTAACGCATATTTTATTAAATTTTTTAATATCAGTTTTTTAATGTGTTGATAAATATTTAGGAATTAAAATTAAAAGTTATTTGCCACATATTCCTTTTTAAGCTCAGTGTTCAGACAAACTTGAATGTCTCCCTTTTCATGAAGAGATTATTGATTGATAGTACGAATCGTCATATACAAATTGCCTTTTTTAAGTATCTTTATTTACAATTTTTATCGAAATAAATTATTAGTAACTCGTATCTTTATTTAATTTGAATTATTATGAAACTATATCTTTCCCTTCCGAGCCCAGTAATTACGAGAAAGTGGTCATTTCTGGTTTAGATATCTTTATTCGCCGGCCAACTTGTCTAGTGGTCAGTGTACCTGACTACGGATAGGGAGGTCCTTGGTTTGAATCCCGGCTCAGGCATGGATGTACTTTCTCTCTCTCTATCCTGTCTCTGTTCTTTCCTTGTGTGTGAATGGTTGCCTGCCCTATAAACGGGTCCCTGCATGTGTGTGCACTGAAAAAATCGGACAGCATACCAAATACGGTTTAGTTGGAAAAGTGGAGCAGTACACCCCAATTTGTCAGCCTAGCTGGCACACGAGAACAACAACAACATATCTTAATTTAATTCTATAGAAATATATGACTTTAAGTTTTTATAATTTTTAATTAATAATTCCTCTTTCTCCTTCATTTTCAATGAATTTAAAATAGATCTATGTTTACATGTTTAAAGGTGGATTAATTGAAGTGTTATATGTAGTTTAAAGCCGTTTCAACCTTGTTTATCCTGTTAAAAATTGTTATTTTATTAATAATCATGAAACAAAACTCTCTCTTTCCTCCTTTTTAAAACTTACCATTTATTTTAAGTACCATACTTAATTAACAGATTTTCTCTCCAATTTTTTAGAGCTTATCATTAATTTTAAAGAAAGTTCAATGATTTATTTATGTTCATAAGTTATAAAATAGCCGAAATAGAATATTATTTAAAATTTAATTCCGCATTTAATGACAAATAGGTATGTTAAATACCAATAAATCCTAACTACTTTTAATGAATTTAAGTAATGGAAAAGAATGCGACATCTTTCTCAAAACGTTTGTTAGTTAAAATATAACTATCGATTAATTGCTTAAATGTCAGCTTTGATACATTAAAAGCAATTGATGTTAAAACATAGTATATGTTTTCGCTGGTTATTAGACGAAAAAACATTTCCTTTTATTAATTTAATTTTATTTTACAACCTTTGAAAATATTTGCAATAGAAAAAACTAAATACATTTCGATCTGTTAGGAGTCATTTGTCTGTTTCAAAACTGTAATAAATTCTTATAGAATATATTAAAATTATACAGCAGGCAATTATCTTGGTAATTCAATAGCGATCAACACGTGGATCGATCTTTTCGACAAAGTCTGAGGTACTTAACGCGGTACACAATTATTTCATTTTCTAATCATAAAAGAAAAATAATTTTTGTTTTAGGAAATTGTTCAATTAAATACAGTGTAACAATATTTATATTTTTAATTCTCATATATCTCCCTACACAAGGCAAAACACTGAAAGACTATTCTATTTTTATAATGCTCGCATGTCCTATAAAATTTCATTAAATTTTTCAAAGAAATGAACAATGTAGAATTATTCATGGTCATTGAGACACTTTTCAAGACATTAACATCATCATAATTTTAATTGACAAAAATAATTTTCAAAATTTGACTGTGTTCAAACGTATAATGTTTCTTTCTAAATTTTATCTGTATTCACATAATCTTTTAATAATAATTCTTCGCAAGAATTCGGTGGCCGTTATGACAAAGGTGTAAGATTTTCAGTATCACAATTTTCTTCTGTAATAGGTGGCCGTTATGACAAAGGTGTAAGATTTTCAGTATCACAATTTTCTTCTGTAATATCGTTATCAGCCATTTTTGAATCTTACAAACCAAAAATTCAGGTTTTTTAAAGAAATTTTATATAGTTTTATGAATTGTATTTATATTCATTATGTAACAAGTTAGTTATTTCTAGAAAATTAATTTGTAAATTTAATTATTTGTTTTTCTCCTCAACATCAACGTCAAAGTTAAAATTTAGAACTTTCTAATGAATTTAGAACTTTTTTGATCCATAATATATTCGGAGAATAGTTGAAAACTCTTGAACTCATAATCTGAAAAACTTATGTTAAATTTGAAAGGAAAAATGAAGTTTTATGCTTTTTAATTGCACAGTCAGCTTATAGAAGGAAATTTTCCACTAAAAAAGGAAAATTTATCTTTTATATTGTATATAATATTTAATCCCATTTCCTTAATTTAATTAAAATTTTTTTGGAAATCATCCCCAATTTGCAATTTTCTTTGTAATTAAATAATAAGTAAAATTTTAATATTATTAGAATATTCTAACTTTTAGGATTTTTTAATAAGCATTAAATTATTTCTCAGTTCTAGATTGATTAGTATATACTAAAAATCTATTCTTTAGATAAAGTTCCTCCTTGTGAACATTTTTCACTTTTAAATTTAAAAGTTTCAACCACAATTAATTTGAAAACAATTCTGCTCCTTATCTGCATTTAAAATTTAACTTTTATTATAATTAGCATGTCAATTTCTGCCTCACATATTTTAAGCCAGTTAAACACAATTTCTGATTTTTTTCCCGCCCTGTATCGTTTTATATGTCTATCTTCAAATCAGCCTTGAAATTATCATAGCTAATAAATCGTGTACATTGCAATTTTTCTTCAAATTTAAGTTATTTTAAACACTACTGGTCATTAAAATTGCTACACCAGGAAGAAATGAATTAACAAAATGATATTTATTGGACTAATATATTATACTAGAAATAACAAGTGATAAAAATTTCAAAAAATTTGTCTGGATAATAGATCCTGAGAAATCAGTACCCAGAACAACCACCTCTGGCAGTAATAACAGCAGTTATATGCCTGGGCATTGAGTCGAACAGATTGGATTGCATGTACAGGTACAGATGCCCATGCAGCTTCTACACAATGCCACAGTTCATCAACCGTAGTGACTGGCGTTTGGTGACGAGCCAGTCGCTCGGCAACCATTGACCAGACGTTTTCTATTGGTGAAAGATATGGAGAACGTGCTGGCCAGGGCAACAGCCGAACATGTTCCGTATCAAGGAAGTTCCGTACAATACCGGCAAAATGCGGTTGAGCATTATCCTGCTGAAACGTAGGGTTTCGCAGGGCTCGAATAAAGGGTAGAGCCACGGGTCGTAATACACCAGAAATGTAACGTGCACTGTTCAAAGCACCGTCAATGCGAACAAGAGGTGACCGAGACGTGTATCCAATGGCACTTCATACCATCACGCCAGGTGATGGGCCAGTATGACGATGACGAATGCATGCTGCCAATGTGCGTTCACCACGATGCCGCCAAACACGGATGCGACCATCATGATGCTGTACACAGAACCTGGATTCATCTGAAAAGATGACGTCTCGCCATTCGTGCGCCCAGGTTCGTCGTTGATCACACCATTGAAGGCGCTCTTGTCTATGTCAAGGGAAGCCGCAGATATCATCTCCGAGCTGAGAGTCCATGCTGCTGCAAACGTCGTCGAACTGTTCGTACAGACACTTTTTGTCTTCCAAACGACCCCGTTTCTTGATTCACGGCTTGTGACGTGATTGCACGATCCATTACGGCCATGCGGATAATATGCCTGTCTTCTCGGCTGCTAGTGATAGGTGGCCGTTGAGATCCCGCATGGCGTTCCGTATTACCGTCCTGAAAACATCGATTCCATACTCTACTAACAGTCATTGGATCTCGACCGACGCGAGCAGCAATACTGTGATAAGATAAACTGCAATCCCGGTACGCTACAATTCGACCTTTATCAAAGTCAGAAACGTGCTGGTACGCATTTCTCCTTCTTACACGAGGCATCACAACTTTTCACCAGGCAACAACGTTCAAATGCAATTTGTGTATGAGGAACCGGGTGAACAATCTCCTCATTTAAACACAATGTAGGTGTCGCTACTGGCGCCTGCTTTGTCTGAATGCGCTGAAAAGATAATCATTTGCATATCACAGCACCTTCTTTATTTCGTATAAATTTCACATCTGTAGCATGTCGCCTTCTTGGTGTGGCAATTTTAGTGGCCAGTATGTGTTAAAATAAAAGCCAGATTCTGTTTGATTCTTGGATCAAAACAAAAGAACTTTCGAAAAGAACTCGCGCATCGTCAATATGCATAAGGTTGTGCAGTTCACGATAGCTGCGAGTGAAAACTGGCTGACCTGCCTCCGAATAACTAAATTAGTAAATAATTGAGTGGAGTCATATATTATGGTATTTTTATCATTAAATAATATTTATTTTGTGAAATTTTTTTTTTTTTTAATTAATCTCCTTCATCTTAAACAGTTAACTTCATGTTTAGCAAAAGGATTCTATGAATTGAATATTTGATTTAATTTACATCCTTAAAATTAGTATTAACAGGACTCCCTGGCTAGATACCTGGGAAATTTGTATTTTTAATTACAGGACGTTGAACACATGTGAATTAATTTTCAATGTGCAAGAGTGTAAGTTCTTCGAATTTTTTTTTTGGCTCATACAGACAGCGAATCGGTTAATTTTTTTCCTCTGGTCTGACTAACAGCATTATCAATTTTCATGACACAAACTGGCGACTGTTCATGATAGCCTGTTTGTAAAATTTCAATTTTAATTAATGATTTAATAGCTTAAAAAAAAGCAACATATGTGATTTGTCACATAATTTTGAATAAATTAAAATTTTTTACAAATACTTCATCGTTTATTTGCGTGTAAATTTATCATAATTATACTTAAGTAAAAAAAAGTATCAAACGAGAGTTGCTAGTTATATTTCTGGCCCAATAACTATAAAATTTTTATGATAAAAAAATTAGTTGCTTTTCAAAATATTTTCAATGGCGCTCCATATAACTTTATATGGGTTTGAAACAATTTTTAAAGCATTTATCCGTTCCGATTAAGTAACTTTAACATTATTCTTTGAATGCATTAACAGCTCATTTCTTCATGTGTCGAAAATCATTGACACAATTTATTTTTGATATGCTGGAATAAAATTCATTGAAAGCCGAATCCCGGACTAAACGGTGGATGACATATTTGATATTTTAGACGATGAAAAATTCTTTTGATTAAGCCGAAATATGGAAACTCATAAGATTAATAATGCATTATCTTTTACAAATGATCGCGTATCACTCAGAATTGTAAGTCCTGCATTACTTTTATGCCACTGTCATCACGTAACGAATAATGTCGAAGAAACAGGCACTTTTTTCGATGTGTTTTTTCCACGAACAATTTTCGCTAGATTTGGTTCATTATCCAATTGTACATTCAGAACTATTTTAATTTCAACATTTGAAAAATTCGTTAACACCTTTTTCAAATGTAAAGAATTTTAAAACTGATATTTAAATGTAGCAAGAAATAGTTGCATTCAGAGGATAAACTTTTTGAGAACGGGATTTTGGAAAATCATCATTAAAAGAAACCCGAATATCTGTATGAAAACTAAAAAACCCTTATTTCCGCAAGATTTCGCGTCGATGGCACTATGAATAATGGTTACGACATTTCAGCTAAAATTCACAAATCTCTACTAATACATTTGAATTTGCGAAATGCTAAGATTCAAGCTGAATATTGCATAACCGTACGTTGAAAGTTTTCAAGACTTCCGTTGAGAAAATGTTCGTGTTCTCCAAATATCTCGCCAGTAAAAAACACTAGATTAATAGAAATCCAGCAACGGTATCGTTTCATGGATAAAGAACTATTGTAATCTGGATGGGAAGTTGAACCTAGCGTTCAAATTTGTTTGATTCAATGCTCAAACACATAAGAATTATTGTCAAAGGTCTATTCTGTCCTTGATTTCACAGGATGTTTTCAAAAATTGAATCATTTGTTACATATTAGATATATTTCATTGTTATTTGCATTTTTCCCGATGTAGCAATTTTAAAGGCCGGCACTATTTTATAAATGGCATTTTGATATTTTATACATAAGGAAATAAAAATCTTTTTTGTAATCCACAACACTATGTCAACAATATTTAAAAAGAAATACAAATTTTGTTTTAAAGTTAACTTTTTTTAAAATCTATACAATATTGTAGCATAAAATTTCAAGTTGAAACAAATAACTGAAAATCTAAGTGTTTTGATATTCTCCTTAATTGATATTATCAAATTTTCATATTTTTAGTTAAAATGAAATTATTGAAAGTTTTCATTTTTTTAAAAAAAACTGAAATTTAATTCAATATATTATTTATGATGAAAAAAACATCTTCCAAATTACCACGAAATTTCTCATTTTGGATAGATTATAGACATTTTCGGAAGTCACTGCTATATAAGGCAAATTTTTTTCTTTTAAAATATGTCTGAAAAAAATGGGGTTGTCTTATAATTTAATACTTAGTTTTTAGAATTAAAGTTTAATTCAGTAAATATTAGAATTCAATTTTCACATTTTTCCTACAGTGGCTACTAACAGCCATTTTCTGTTTATTTTATATTTTTGATTATTAATCAGCTACAGAGCTTCATATGTAAATCTTTGTAGAGCAAACAGTTGAGGGGATATGAATGCAGAAACAAATAACATAATAATGAACTCCGATAAATTAGGAGTTATAACCAAAGCTGTCAATAAAACGTTTAACACAGTGACAGAATTGTGCTATTCAGACTGTAAAGTTCTTGTTTCAATCCAAGTCACTTAAGAACAACAATCAAATATTGGTGAAGAATTTATATTTCTTTTAATCTACATTTGTCAAAACAGGTCTTTCAGTATTTTTTATTTTGCAGCATATAAAGATCGCTAAGTATGTATAAAAAATCCTGGAAGAGAAATAGAGAATATTAAAAAACTATACAGCTATACCTTTGGCTGTTTGACTCTGTCCATTATATATGGAATGTCAAATTACATAATAAAGCTTATAGGACTTATATCATAGAGCTAGATTCTTTAGGGTACAATGTTCTCTCTACATTCATTACAACTGAGCAACAGAAGATGCATGAAATGTTTCTATATAAATTTGTCAGAGTAGATGTGTAAGCTTACCTGATTTTCCTCAATTTGACATAAACACAGCATATATTTTTACTATTTCATTGGAAAGCAATACATCAGATCTAATTAATCAATAAGGTTTACTGCTACCTAAATGAACCTAAGTTTGAATCCAGCCATTGTTTGAGAAGATATTACTCATGTTTTCGCATTCTACATGTATATCTGGCAGTATGGAGGTTTTGGAATTCTTTCAGGTGTCCTAATTTATGGCATGTAAATATCATTTTTTATGTATGAAAATGCTTCCCTGGATAATAAAAGACAACTTTTAGCTATTAAATATTCCCTATAAGTCAAATTAGTCAATAAGACAAAAAGCAGGAAGGGCTGCTTGGTGATTTCTTTTAAACAAATTCTTTAAAATTGAATAATTACCAGAGAAAAACCATTACAAATATGAATAAATTCTGTAATATGAATGAATGCAATGAGCTTTTTTCTTTATTTCCACTTACACTCAAATCTGGTAATATTTGAGTGCAAGAAGTGAAAAAAAATTTTCAATTTATATTTATTTTAACTATTTTAAAATTTTATATATAATTTTTTTACCTATTCAATATTTACTAAGACAAAATTGAAATGAATTCACAAAAACTATTATGAGCAATGTTATAAACACCTGAGAGTCAGTAACAGTTGTAAGCAATTGGTGATTTACCACAATATGCTTATGCAACGAAATGTTTCTAATTACTCATATTTACTGTTAAGGATATCATTGCAAGATATTAGTTCTTACCAATTTTATCTATAGCATAATATACGAAAGTTTTAAAAACAAAATTACCTGCTAATTTCAGATTATATAACAAAATTGTATTTCAATATTTTTCTACCATAGAAACTTATTATCAATTAAGTAATGCTAATATGCTTAATATTACAAAAAAAAAAAAAAAAAAGCTTTATATTACATTTATATGCAATACGAGCAAAGCAATATTATTCTAGTTGATCAAGTACAAATAATTTACACTTTGTCATGAAAATATATTTTCCCTTTTATAAAAACTTTATTTGGAGATTCAGTTTGTTTTTTTTTAATTGCAGAAAAAAATGGTGAGTATTATTTGAATATTTAATTATGTTACTTACTTAAGAACATTGTATATAAATATTAATTGTATGAATGATAGAATGTCTTAAGTTATGGAATAATCCATAGTTTACTTATATTTAAATTTTTATAACAAAGCAGGTCAACTTAACATTTCCTAATTTTGATTTATTAGTTTTATTCCCCAAATTTTTAGAATTAGGCCACAATTTTATCTTTATGTAAGAAAGAATTATTTTGGAAAATTTATAATATTTCAAAATTACTTTGTACTGTGACAATCTCAAACAGGTAAAATATCACTTGCATTTTTTTAGGTAGATTATTTTTGTCTTTATTCTAGGATTTTCACTTTTGAGATTTTTCCAAGTATGTGAGTGCTGTCATCAATTATTATAGTTCATTTTTATTTTACAAATTTCTATTAACAGATTTTGATATTTTTCTTCACAAAATAATTAAATCAAATATCATATTATTGATAAAAAGTTAATCATAAGTAGTCACTATTTTTATATAAAATTTTTCCTCTCAGATTTATATTACAAATATAAAATTTTGTTCCTTCTATTCATTTCTGTATCAGAGATACATTTATGAAAGAAAATGTGAATAGAAATCATTTATTTGAAACAAAAATGTAAGAATATTCATGAAAAAAAAGAGAAAGAGACAACTTGTTTTTACAGTTAATATTTTAATAAAATCTTTTTAACAATTAAACACTTTAAAACGGAAATGTGAATCACTTATATCGCCAAATTTTGGCATTAAAATTTCCTGCTTATATACACACATATAGTAAATTTATTTTAGTACTGTACATAGATTCGCTAAATATCAAAATTATCTTTTATGATTCAACATAGTTCATACATGATAAATTACTTATAATCCTTTTTTTAATTTCTCTTTTGGAACATCAGTCAGCAAATGAAAGCACATGTAAAAACTTAACATATATGTTTAATCTACAAAATGATGAAATATGTGGAACAGACATTTTGAAACCACAGCACCCAAGGACAAAAACATTAGACAAAGAAGGGGCAATATACATTGTTAATCAAATGAAATTGAAGCATCACGAATTTTTTTTTATACATAATTAACACAGCAAGAGTGAAGTAGACCAGCTGCAAAGAGTTCATAGAGTATTCAGCAAACATGAAAATCAATGTCTATTTAATGAAATGTGGAGTGTAATGCTTTATAAATGCAAAAACATGACAATGAAAAATGTCGGATGCAATAGTTTGGTGGTTTTTTTTAAAAGTACAGAATAAAGACTATATGGACCATATAGTTGACAATTTAAAGACTTAATTCATGTGTTTGATTTAAATCCGTCTATTTGGTATTCTGTCAGCTGTTTCTTTCACTTTCATGCCAAACTTGAACCAGTTCTTCAAATAACTACAGATAAAGAAATAAATATTAATCAACAAACAAAGTCAGTCTTTTTGCAATAATTTTATGTTTTCAGCACATCTGTTAAGAATAAAAACCAAACATTATTTATAAATTAAAATATTAATTTTTCAGTGTTTATAAAACAATTTTCAATTGTAAATAAAAATAATTTAAGAAAATATTTTTGTTGCATATCTTAGAAAATAGTAGATATAGCAGATATTCTGCTTTGGGAAGATTAAAAATTTATATTTAATTTTGATTAACAGCACTTTAAAACAAATATTATAGTATATAAAATAGTGGTAAAATTTTATAAAATATTTTATAAAACTTTGTATATATATTTTTTAAAAATTACTTTGCAAAGAACTTACAGAATTAACCCAGTTATGATCTTCTAAGCAATCCCCTAATAAAGTATGAGATTCCAACATTTCTCGATCTCCTTTGACTTCATTCAGCTATAAAAAAATATAAAACAAGATATAATCGAAATAATTTTACTTATACTAAATATATGTCTTAAACAGACTTGCATATTATTTTTTTGACATTTAATTCAAATTGTTTCATAAATTTTATATATATAACAGGCTACATAAAGATATGAAATTTCATTTAAAAATAGAATTATATAATGCTTACTTTTGTTCGACATTTAACAAAAAAATTGTATTTTTGGTGGTATAATCGGTTGTATAAAGATACAGTTGTAGCACATACTGTACACACAAAATATTGTGTCTTGCTTTTAGGAGAGTTTATCAGTGAATTCAAAGTTGCTGTATCATAAGGTTGGCCATAAAACTGCAACAATTTTACCCCTCTTTTCTTCTTGCATACCTATTTAAAAAAAAAAGAACTTTTTTAGTAAATTAAAGAAAATAAATCTTGTTAATTTTGTAAAAGATATTTTTAACAACTGATTATAAATTATGATAATAATAATAGAGTAGATGAAAAATTTTCTTTGTTTTGAATTTGAAATGTAATAATTTCTTTTAGCTCAATTATTTTTTTAGTGTTTTTTTAACCATTTCAAAATTTAAAAATTACAGTAAGGAAGATATTTTCTTTTAATGAATCATTGTGATAGTTTTCAATGTAAATTTTTATTGGCTTTAATTAAAAAAATATCAATATTAAATATTATACATTTGCACAGAATATACAAGTAAAATATCTTGAATTTCTAGAAACTAAGAAGTCCTTAAAAAATGAAAATTATGAAATGAATAGTTTGTTGCCAACTGATAAAGTGTTAAAGTTAACATACTTTCACACTAATAGAATAAGCTTGATGTGATAATGAAATTAAAAAATGCTTATTTTAAATATTGTACAAAGAGAAGCCCCTGTGGCCTGCTTGGTTAGGGTATTCATTCTCGTTATCAGAAGCTAGTGAATTTGATTCTTGATCCAACTGAAGATCTACTGTTTCACTAATTCAGCTGGATCATATAAAATATGTTGTAGTCATAATATCCTTTATGTGAAATAATACTTCTGGAGAGACAGGCCGAGTTTGAGGTCTTCCCCTGGGTGTCCCTGTTTTTACAATATGAAGACCCACCTACATCCAGAGTACAAAATGGCATACTCACTGGATGCCCCACTAGAGTAAGTACTAGGGTAAGCACTTACATCCTTAGTAATGCTGAAAAAGGTAGGGGAGGAGCCTAGCAGCCAAGCAATAGAATAATATAAAAACTAAACTTTAATTTCTTCATTTTATATTCAAAAATTTTAAAATGAAAATTAACACATATAGTGAACACTCATTAAATTAAGCAAAATATCAATCAAAGATGAAAAATTAAGAATAATTTAATTGTAAGGGATCATGTATTTATAAGATGTTAATAAAATAAAAATAAATTTTAATAGACACTCTTGGTTCAGTTATTTTTCAATAACAGATCAAATAAAGTAACAGTTGAATTCTCATATGCTGCATTACTATATTTTATATTGATAAAGAAGGGAATCAAATTATTGTTTCCTTATTAGCTATTAAAACAAAACAGCCCAGCATTTGGATACATTATATATATTTAATTAGGTATTCTAAATATTTTATGAATCTGTAAGAACAAATTATAACTTATACCTTATGGTTGGTCAATAACTAAAAAAGTAAATATTTTCTAAATTGCTCTTAAGCAAATACCCATGATTTGTAATAGTGAAATAAATCTGTTCTGTATCAATTTTTTCTGTATAAATTATATGATTAAAAATTTTCATCAGCAAATATAAACCGTAATTTAAAAATATAATTCTTAAAATCAAAATAATAAATTTATTGTATTGATTTTAAAAATAATATATATTATACAAAAAATATGCTTAGAATAAAGAATGATTAAATAAAAGTATCATTTTAAATAAATTTTCCTTTATTATTTCTATTCTTTTAATCAAAATTTTATGTACACTTTTTTATAATAACAAATATCACTAGAATTTATTGTATAAGTCGAAAAAGTATAATGATCAATAGCCTGCTTAAAGATTTTTCAACTATTATCCCATTGGAATCTAAAATATTTTTAAACTTCTATAACATATTCTTTTTCAACATAACTATATTTACAATTTAAAATATTCTACTAATAAAATATATATAATTTCATAAGTTAAAAACAAACATACTTGACATTCATCTTGTTCCATAACACTATCCAAAATGTTGACATTTGGAAAAGTATGTGCACTTGATCTTAATTCTTCATCCCAAAAATCTCGATCCATTTTCGATTTCTTGGCATCTGTTACTGACTCTATTTCTTTAATGTTATTCAGAAAATATTCATCTGTAAATAAAATTGCTGTGGATTAATTGAAATTCCTTGTTTTAAAAGTTGTCAAAAGCAAATTTTTGAATGTTAAAACTAATACTAAAAAATAAGAAAGGATGTAAAAAAAAACAACAACTTAATATTAGATAAATTTATTTACCAATAATAGATATTCATAAACATGTAGTTTAATATTATTGGCAAATAATGAGAAAATTAAACTAGATACATTTTTTATGAAATTCAATTTACTAAAAAAATGCAATGCTTTAAAATATCTCAACATACCATTTTCTTTCTTAATTTCTGAAAGAAAACTGGAATCCACAGCTTGACTAATTAAACTCTGTAAGAATATGTCAAAATTCTCTTTTAAGTGATCAAAATTTTCATCTTCTTTGACTGGATTATCTTTTTCAGTTGAGTCATCTTCTGTAGGTTGTAGACTGTCCTTTGAAGAACTGTCAACAGTTATAACTGGAGTTGAAGTAGCAGAAAATGCACTGCAAATAAAAAGTTTATTATTCATAGCATTTATAGAATATGGTATATTAAGAAATCAAATTAAAGATGCAAAATAAAAAGTGCTTAAAAAGTGAACTTTAAAATGAAAAGTTACATATTAAAGATATTTTGTTCATGAATAGAAAGTAGCTAAATGCTTAAAAAAAAGTCAATTGATTTAATATACATAAAAAGCAGTAACAAGTCTTTAATTTTATTGTTCAGCAGCAATCAGTCATTTCAGAAGTTAGATTTTAATTTACCTTTATTCTTTTCTATTGAAATTATTATTACATTAAGTCCCATAAATAAACATAAAAATATACAATATTAATTTTTTCTTTTGTACAGTGCAACGAAACTATTTGTTTGAAATTAAATATAGTTTTTAACTTTGAAAATAAGTTAAAAATATTAAAGCATTTGAATTATAAACCTACTGCACAATTCTAAAACTGTTTTTTCTAATTAAAATTTTTATTAGTAATCTGCAATAATATAAACAGCTTAGCATATAATTAAATACTTGTGCAAAATTATCAAAGTTAATACAAATAAAGGAATTGAGGGACAGAAAATATTTGCTACAATTAATCTGTTAAAAAGTAATAAAATTAATTAAAAGTAATTCTTTATTATAGATTCTAAGGAAATAAAATACATTTATAAATAATTTGTAAAGACAATATTTAAATTATAGGTGAAATATTTGAAGTTACTAAGCAAAATTAAATTGATATAAGAATACCATTCACCTACAAAAATGTATAACTTGAGAAAGACTGTCATTATATTGTTGCAAATTACAAATTGCTTTGATGATGACACTAAAAATTGTTTGCATATATATATATATATATATATATATATATATATAAATTGGCTGATTGCTGTAAATCACACTAATAACTATTTTTCAAACATAATTAAATATACAAATAATATTACAATAAATCCATAAGTATCAATGCTTAAATTATGATGAAAATTTAAATTATTTAGAATATTAAAATGATCAGTACTAGATAACTTTCTTAGTTTCATTTAATTATTTTTTGTGATAGTTAATAACAAATACTTAAAATATTTGAACATATTTAACTAAAATAATACTATAAATTATCTATAAATAAATTAAATTTCTAATTTTCTTTCCAAGAATTTATTCTACACAGAGTGAAAATTCAAAGAAAATTAACAACTACAAATAAATAATTTTAATTAATGTAGAAAAACCAATTTTTCATTTCTAAAGGTAATGCAATTGTACTTTAATTTAGATAAATTAATCTTTACTGTGTTAAGATTAATTCCTCATAATAACCTCAAATTAAAAGCCTAGTTTCTAACCCTGCTGATTCTATCGGGAAACGCCAGACTTTTCATCACTTTTTCCAATTTCCCGATAATGTATGAAAATCTACTGATTTTTAACAATCTCAGAGAAAAACTTAAAAACAGCCGAAATTTTGCCAGAAAAGTCCATCAAGTTGTCTTAGGAGCTTAAATAGTCGAAAGAGGGCGCATTAATACAATGTGAAAACACATATATATATACACACACACATATGAATGTATATATATATTTAAATTATTCTCTGAGTTTCGAGTCTGGTGCTGTAACCACCTGGTTGCCTAGACTAATACGAGAGGGTAATCATATAATTAACATTACAAACCAGGTTCCTGTTTACATGAGCAGTTCAATTAGGAGGAATAATACTAGTCATTAGTAATTTATTTTGGAAAAAATATTTCCATCAAACAGAGTATTTGTCACTGAATTAAATTCATTTTTATTGTTTATGTTCCCAAGTAATTTTATAATTTTAATATTTATAAATTACAGTAGTACAGTAAAAGTTGCTCTATAAAATAGATATTGGATCATAAACGTTGATGGCTAGTTTTTTACATGTAGTATATCCTTTTATATTTCATAGTTTCTTTACAAGGTTGATTAATATTTTATTTAAAAAATTAAGATAAATATAAAATATTTTTAGCATAAATCATTCTCACAATGTATAATCTAAAAAGCAAAATTGTGTCTTTTTGCAGTACAGTTTTAAGCATTTTGTTTCAAGCCAAAATGTCACAAGTAGTGCCTCTATATTTTATCCCCCAAAATCAGTAGAATATACTAATTTGTTTCCCTCCAAGGTTGACAGGTATGTAAAAGTGATACAATATTTATTAAATATTAGGTTATTATAGAAGCAATTCTTTCAATGCTGTAGCAACCTTACTTTCACAATATAAGCAATTGAAACATTATCATAGTAAAATTGTTGTTGGCATGCAAAAAAGCAAACTTTTTGGAGCAGCTAAATAACTATAAAAAATGTGTCGATTAAAGAAATGCCTACCAATTAAATCAAGATCTTTAAAATACTACAAATTATTCAATGACGCTTGACTGATAAAAGTTGAAAAATCTAACACATAAAATTTAATAGAACAAAAAAATATTAGCATTTAAATATATAAGCAATTTATTTACACTAAGACAGTTTGAAAAGATGTCAAATGTCTGTTCTTACAAAATATATTAAAAAATCCAGCACTTTGTAGCAGCAATTTTGTACAAAAGGATCTGCTGTAGTATGTCTGCATATGAACATTTTTCATATTATTAATTTTTATTATTCCATGTAGCTAGAATTTTAATAAGTTTTCATAACAAAGTCTTTAAACAATGCAACAGTAAATTTTGAATACCTTTGTTAATAAAATTATTTCGTACAAACGTAACTTTCGGATGTAATTATGCAAAATAGATAAACTTTTACAATACCTTTTATGTTTATTCTTTGCTTAAGTGATGAATTTATTAGGAAAAAATCATAAATTATTTATTTTTTTTATTCAAACAAGATATTTTGGTAAAACTTTTTGAGTAATTTCTTCAAAATCGCCATTCACATAAAACATTTTTGGAGCATACACTAATATACTATATAGATACTTTTATTTGACTAGGTTTTAGTTCAAACCAGCATTTTATTACTCAGAACAGCATAAACTGACTATATGAAATTGCATGTATACTAATATGAATCAATCTTATTAATTAATTTAAATTTATATTCCAACACATATAGGAACAACAATTTGAGTAGTTAGATTAGAATAACTATTTATTAAAGAAAATGTAAGCTTTATTTATATATCAGTGGTGTCATACAGAATCAAACCAATAAACTAATCAAGGGTACATTTTAAAACATGAAATCAGCGTGTTTAGTATATCAGTGTTCTAAACCTGCAAATATTCAAGTAATTTCTTTCATAAAAAGGGAAACTAAATTTTTAAAATTAATGAGGAGAGGAATAAAAAAGAATCTCAACTATTTTTAATTATATTTCATTATGGTATAAAAATTCAAAATTTTCCCCATATTTTAATTACACTATTACAAAGCAAAAATTAATGCATAGTATGCAAAGAAATTAATTTTAAAAATAAATAATCATAAGTTTATGCGATAATAATTATATATATAATTATAATAAAATATATTTAATCAGCATTTTACAGAAAGGATGGCTTTTTCTTTAGTTCTTGATAAAAGAAATATTAAAAATAGTTACTTTTCAACAGGTTCAGATGGATCAGGCCCAAGAAATTTTACAACATGAAGTGATGGAGAACGAGAGATGAATTCAACTTTAGCAGACACATAATGATGAAATGAAAATTGATTCCAGGCAGCATACTAGGGAAGGAATAATATTTTATAGTAAAACTCAACACTAATTTAATATTACTGAAATTTTAAAACAAATAAATGTAGAACATTGATTTTACAAATTTTGGAAATTTTAAAAAATAAATACAAAATAATGACAAAAAGAACACAATTCAAAATTTCATTTAAACAATTAACAGGAAAAGTAAACACACAGAGAAAACTGATGATAAACTATCATAATGAAAAGTGTACTGAAGCTTTTCTAATAACATAAAACACCCCCAACAAATGTTGTACAGTCATAATGGTGCTTGAAAAATATATTACAAACTAGAGTATCATGAGGGCTCTTACATATTAATTTATTAAATGGAAGTTTATAATAATAAAATCTTTGGTACTTCTAAGCAGAATTTTTACATATATATTTAATGTTTTCAATTATTTCATATTGATCTTAGTTGTCTTTTAGTTTTTAAAATTCCAAAATTTATTAATTTTATATATATACTGCAATTTTTGTAAATTAACTGAAAATGGAAAAAATAAATATATTACCAACAACATAAAATACGACTTACTGTGAAAGAGCTTTGATATATCAGAACACCATTTTGTTCAGATACTTCAAAACGCTGTAACATATGTGTTCGCTTATCCACTTTCCAGATATATGGTGTTGCTTGGTCTAGATCTGCTTTGGCAATGAGAAACCGATCCTGAAAGCATTAACAAAAGATTTAGAATACATATACACACCTTAAACACTTAAGAATTTGTTAACAATTAAACAAAGCTAATATATTAATTATTATTATTTTTTGATAATGAATGGAAAGAAAAGAGGGCTTATGTTAATTTTCAATATAACCAAAATTAGATCAAAATAAAGTTTTTAAGTAATACTTAAAATTTCAAGATTTTCACTAGAAATGTGAAAAAAATGCAAAATAAATTAAAATCAATAAAGTGCAAACACCAAATATTTACATTAATTCTTAAAAATAATCAAACAAACTATTTCATTCTACTGTGCAGAATTATCAGAATCTGTTTCAGTATAAAAACAATTATAAAAATAAGTAATTGTTATGTGTAAGAGTTTAAAATTAACTCTTAATATAAAATATATTTTGTAGTTAAGAATTCTTCAGCTTTATAAACAAATTTACATGTTATTTACTAAGTATAAAGATGCATGAATTGTAATTTTTGCAATCACAATTTTTTTTCAAATTTAACAAGATCATATAAAAAACATAAAAAATTATCACAAGTTCACATATACTCAATAATGCTGTTTGGTCTGACTGATTCAATTCCATAAAACTTTTTGTTATTTTTTCTTTATATATAAAACTGCATTTATAAAGACTAATACATGAATATTACATCCACGATACAAATTTATATTAGGCAGTAAATTTAGAGGCATATATTAATGTGAACAGCATAATACTGCCTTTACATGCACAATAAACATGCATAAATATATTTCATAAATTATTAACATAAAATGACAGTTTTTGAAAATTATTTTTAAATAATAAAAATATATTTTTCTTTCTAATCTTTTTCAAGATATCAAAATTTTGGGAAGTAATATTTTATAAATGAGGATTGAAATGTTTTTTTCGTATAATGTAATTTATTAACCAAGATGAGATTTTCATAAATATATTTATATAAAGTAACAGGAAACAGAAAAATAAATAAAACTATAACTTTATATATTTCAATGATGATTTTCTTAAAAAAATAAAATTATGTCAATAAAAAAATGCACATTTTTAATTATTGAGAATGCACAATAGCTTTTACACATTGTAACTGGATTTATTGAGTTTTTCAGAAGTCAAATCAATAATTTTAAAAGCTGCTCTAAATCAAATATGCATATAATCATGTATATGCAACATTTTTTAATTATATTTGTAAATAATAAAAATAAATTATATTTAATGATTAATTCAAAAAAGTTCAATGAATTTACAATTATAGCAGAAAAAAAATTGAGATTTAAATAATCAATATTCTTTACATTACTGAATTATACATTGTATAGAATAATGGGTAATTATAGAGTTTTTTTTTTAAATATTTTCCTTAGATTTCTACCTATTAATTTAATAGCATTTCATGATGAGTATAACAATCTCTTTTCAGATATATATACTTATTCAAAACAAAATGAATAAAACTGTTAGATAAGGTTTCAAGAGTATGACTTTTTTTGTAACTATTATTTAATAAAAGCAATTCTAAATTTTCTTCTACTTACTTTTAAACTCTCTTAAAAACTATAGTTTCACATATTTTAGACTTTTCTATTCTTTAATCATTCAATAGATTTTTACATTTCTTATTATTTATACGTATACAATGTACAATAATTTACACTTTTGTCTGGTCCAGCAAAACTAAATAGGTATTAGTTAATTATTATATTGTTGACACTTTCTATGTTTCTGATTAGATCAGATGTAATGATGCAATTAGCACACACAAACTATGATTATTTCACTTTTCTGTCATCAAATATTGTTTACAGAAAAGCCACTCACATCAGATGCTCAAATGAGAAAGTAGTAAAAGCAAATAACTACTTTTCATAAATGACAATAATTTTATACATTTGAAAATGGTTAAAATAATGAGTATCTATTCTATCTTTAATAAGATCAAATTCCTCATTGTTATAATCTTGAAATCTTACAATTGATTATAAAGATTTTTATTCATCCACAAAATTACGAAATTCTTTTTGTCTGAACCATGAAAAAACCAATTCTTGTATGGCTTATTTAGAGTTCACTAGTCACTGGAAAGACACTTTCCACTTGGCATGCTAAATAATTTATTAAACTGATAAACAAATAAATTCATACCTTTTCCATGAAATTGCATGGAATTTTCACCAAGGAAGTTAAAGAAAATATATTTTAACTTACAATTTTTATAATTAAATATTAATATTCAATTAATTTTATGCAATATATATATATATATATATTGCTCTCGTGTGCGAGCTAGGCTGATAAATTGGGGTTTGCTGCTCCACTTTTCCAACTGAACCGTATTTGGTGTGGAGTTTGACTTCTTCAGCACACACACATGCCATAGGGATCCATTTATAGGGTAGGCAACCATTCACACAAGGAAACGACAAAGACAGGATAGAGAGAGAAAATACATCCATGCCTGATCCGAGATTCGAACACAGGACCTCCCTATCCGTAGCCAGGCACAGTGACCACTAGTCAAGTTGGCCAGCATACAAACACACACATATATACAAAGAGAATTAGTTAAAACTGGCTCCCTGATTGCACCACATGACAATGTTATTAGTGATTACTTTATTTCATACACATTAATTTAAATACTAATTCCAGTTCTGATTGAGCTGATAACCTGAAACTATTGTAGCTAAACTAGATCTTATAGTCAACAATTATTAATATAATCTAATATCAACTGTTCTGCCGTCTAGGGGTAACATTAAGAACAAATACTCAATATAGTTTTCGAACAATTTCCTTGAAAATTTTAAAACAAAAAATAAATACATCAAGGTAAGTAAAAATTCCAGAAGTAATTCAAGTTATGGAATGTATTGTTAGTAAAATGGAAGGAAATTTTATAAAATAATTTAAAAAATCATGATAAGAGAAATGCTTCATTTGACAACTGAGGCAAAATTTTCATTATGAACATATGAATAAATAAGGTAAAATTATTTTAGTGCTAATCAAATAAATATATTCTATGCTTCAACATTAAGCTACAAAAATTTAAATGAATTCAAGATATTTAATTCATAAACTATCAAAAAAGTTCAGTTTCAAAATTAAATGTTAATTGAAGTATATTTTCAGAATGAAAATATTCATGAGACAAATTAAACTGAACAATGTTATGTTTAACTAGATTAAATGCTAATTCTTCCAATTTAATGATTACTGCATCATTTTCCATAAAAATTATGCACTTTTGAATAATAAAGTGTTGTGTATTTCATTAGAAATAATTGTCAGACAATAAAGAGTTTTTTCCTACTTCTTACCAATTGGATAATTTATATTTCAAATAATTTGGAGAATAATCTGATGCATAATACTAGTTAATACATTCTCACAAAATAAAAATGTTTGGTACTAAGAAATCTAAAGGAATTATATGGATGAAAAAACATAACAAGAAAAGTCATACAACATCAATTTTAAATCCGTAAAAACAATAAAACATTGGTTTAAAAATAGATATAAAAAATATCCAGCAAGTAGATATGGCAAATAGCATTTCAAATAATTGAGATTTATAAAACAAAAGTCAAAAATTCTTTGGACTATCATAAAAATAAAATTATTATTCCCTTATAACAACCTATTATTAATTTTTTTAGAAGGGATCAATTATAAACAAAACAAAATGTTTAACATATTTGTACAGTACAAAAAATATTTATCACTATAGTAGGATTTTTTATTTGGTTTTGATTAATTTCTTAGGCAAACTGGAAACTAAAAATAGCAAAATAAGGAATGTTTGTAAAGAGAAAAATACATTCTTGTTACTAATGATTATAAAGCTATTTCAATGAAATAATATTCCAAGTAGATCAGATTAAATCAAAATTCTAAATTTTAACTACATGCACAGAAATTTACATTATAAATCTATACTTAATTGCAATGAATCATTTGATTTAATAAAATATCAAACTGAATATTCCACAGGAACAGAGAAATGGAAATAAACATTCAGATAATATGTCAAAATTTCAAAATTTATTTTAAAAAAAGTAATTTTTTTTTTTCACAAAAAATTATAACATTTATGCAGTAGGGAAATGTGTGTGTGAATAGGAAACATCCTAAATTTACCAAAGATTACTTTTGTGATGCTGAAAGTTATGTATATAGTGAGAATATTCTTAGGAGAGCTAAGGAGATTTAATTTTTGAATTAAGAATTTAGTTATTTAAGATTGTAATTATTTTTTTCATCCTGTTAATAGTTAATGGATAAACACATATACAAAATGAAAAAAATAAGACATGTTAAAAATGAATATAAGAAAATTATTAAAGTTATTTTTCAATCAATAATTACTTAATATTTTCATAATTATTAATCAGCTAGTAACATCAATAATTTTAGAAATAAATGCATACAGTTATTAATAAGTATATTAAAAAATCCAGTTTTGGATTTTCAAAATTATTTCACAAATAATAAATAATGATAATTTGTTTTTTTAATCTATTATATAACTGAAATTATTATATAACTTAATCTAATCTATCATATAACTTAAATTACTAAATTAATTAAACTAATTGTTAATCTATTATATAACTTAAATAAGGTTTATAGCTATATTATTGTTAAATATATAAACATAATTTCCTTAGAAGTTTCAAATTCATTCACAAATTTATATTTAATTAAATGCATGCTAAATCTGTATCTATCTTATCTTACATAAAACCATCGCTTGAACACTTTCAGCATTTGGTGAAAATAAATACTCAATAAATGTAATAAATATTATTAAATATTCATCATATTTAAAAAATATTGTTAACTAGTTTTTATAAAAAATTTGCTACAGATGTATTCATAAGACAATACAAGATTTTTATAAGGCACTAGATATAAATATTTTAAAAAATGCATAATTTTGTTCCATACTAAAATAATAAAATTTTCGTTTAAAGTCACTAATTGTTTGTTTTGAATAAAATTAGGTAAAATTCATATAAAGCCATGTGACAATTCATATTCATCAGTTTGATTTTTACTACCATGAATATCAATTTGTAATATGCCTTAAATAAGAAAGCACTGGAATTAAATCTTATATTATACATAATATATATATATATGAACTTTTGTTTTCTTTTTAATAAAATCAAAAGACATTAAATTAAGGAAAATAAATTCAAATTGAACAATGGTGCGAATACACTCTTACAAATATTTTTTTAAAGTTATAGTAGTTATTCAAAAAATAATGCATTGTGAATAGCCTAATGCAATTGAAAGCTATTTTGCTGCCCAACTTGTTAACTGCTGTTCTAGAAGGAATTTTCAAAGAGTGTAAGCATATTGCAAGGAAGGGAACCCTGAAAATTCCATCAGTTAAATGTACACAAAAAAAGAACAGAAGGCAACATTTATCTCCCAACACTAAACAATGACAGACTTGAACTTGGAGATTATCACATTGAAGAGCTGAGCATTATCATTAAACCAGAGTGAGCTTAAAGTCTTAAAAGAATAATTTCAGAAAAATTAACAAAAAAATTCATTATAAGATTATTTACTGCCATAACAAACTTAATGGAAGAAATTAAATTAAGTTACAGAGCAAACAAAAAACTAGAGATCTTCTTATCATGAGACTACAGCTGTTTATACCTATCTTATTTATATTCTGATTATTCAATTTCACAAAAAAAAAAAAGAAAAAGTTTTGTATTTGGCTAAATCACTATTGTTCTTATTGATGCAGAAATGTGATATAAAATTAAGAAATTTGTGAAATATGTTTAAAATAGGTTGTTATTTTAGAGAAAGTAAAGTCAAAATAGAGAAAATAAGAATATTAGCATGAGGTTAAATATGAAAATTCTTATTTTAAGAATTTTCAGCTATAATTCAAGTATTACACACATTTAGTAATATTCCTTATTATAAATTTTGATAAGTTTATTATTTTAGTACAGAGTTACTGTGCAGACCACTTCAAAAATAGAAATGCAAACTTTTTTGGGAGAAATTTTCCTTAAATTTATGTTTTGTAATAAAAAAATGTCAGTTTCTTTTGATAAACAATGGAAATTTTTCAATTAAAAAAGTACTTAACATCAACTGAGACGCAAAACAAAAGCTTGAATATTTTAAAACATTTCTTCATGAAAATGAAAATCAAGAAATATTAATTGTTAAAATTAAATAATTTTTTTCCAAACATTATAATAATGCATATCATTTTTTTTTTACAAGTATACATACATATGATGCAGGTGAGCCCCAGACTATATCTTTAGATTAACATGTTTGGAATGCTTGCCATCACCAACATCATAAGTATAGTGAAATAAAATATTGGTAAACTTTTTAAGTTTCCCCAAAACTTAAAGGGCACTTTCTTTTAACTTAATTTTTTATGCATGACTTCTTCCAAAAGTAAGACAGCAACTTTATTAGAAGATTTTTCCTGCTTTCAATGAAGAGTCAGATATGAACTGTATAAACGGACGAATTTTTTTTTTCTGTGAACTGTTTACTCGATACAATTATGCAACAGACAAAATTACTGGATAAGTAATTAATTTCAAATTTACCCTCAAAAGTAATGCAAAATTAACACAGGAAACTTTCATTTTTATGGTTGGCACTTAAAAATATACAAACACACATTAAAATATACAATTTACTGCAATACTTAAGACAAACTAAATGGGATTAAATTAAAAACTAAATAATACACATCAGCATTACTTAAATAACATATATGATAAGAAAGGTGTTGAGAATGCAGTTTTCAAAAACAGACAAAATAAATTTAAATAACATTTTTTTCACAATTACTAATACAAATTAGAATTTGTTAAGTTATTCAAAAACATGGATTAGGCATCGTTAAAATTTAAATCACTAAGAGTATAGTAGATAGCCTTTTCATATTCTATTAATTCTTTCTTGCTAATAATTCATTTTAGAAACCATGAAGGTTAATCCTGTTAATATATTTAGAAATACAAAATTCAAAAAACAAATACATATTTAAACCCTATAATAGCTGAAACTAATAAAAAAGTTTTTAAATGTACTTTCCTTATGATTTACCTTATTAAATATTTTAATATAAAACTTGCTTAGTTGTCATTTTTTATGCAACATTATTTAATTTTCTTTAGACGTAATATTAACATTAATATAAGTATCTTTTATTGCACCACATCTAAACTTTTTAAAAAAAAAACTTAAGAAAAACTATGAAACAGAATTTTTACAATAAACTATTAAATATAGTTGCACAAAACAAATGATGTAATTGTTTAAGCATTACGCAGTTTTAAATTAAATTTCACATTATAATTATGTAGAAATAATTAGAAATTTTATTCCAACACAAACTTAAACATGCAAAGAACTTAGATGATGAAGATTTAGAAATTATTGAATATTTTTCATTTTTACCACACTATGGGTTTTAATACATACATTATAATGCATTCTAACTAGAGTATAATAATTATGAAATAGCTTATCATTAAAATATCATTTTTTTACACTTACTAGGAAATTCTACGTAAATTAAATAAAATTACTTCCAATTAAGTACAATTATTTCATTAAAATTCATACTAACCACTTGTTGTATTTTAACTGAATAAATTTTATATTTATTTCAAAAGTGAACATTTTACAAGATGATATTACACCAAATAAAATACATTTTCATTCATAATATTAAGATATTTTATTTGAAATTTAGGTTCTGTATGAAAATTATAAGCAAAATTTTATCTTGAAAAGTTAACTTTGATAATATAATAACATGCAATTTAAGATCATATTTTTCTGTAAATTGTATTATTAAAAGCATATTTAAGTTACATTTGACATGCTTTTACAACTTATTGATAAATGAAAAAATAAAATATACAGGCATATGATTTTTATGTACTATGAACATTAATATATAATTAATTTATGTATATTTAAATTAGATCCACAATTTTTAATGTTTCAAAAGTGAAATATCTGTAAAACCTAAAACAATATTTAGAAAGCTCAACACAATTTAAATTTTTCTTATATAAAATTAAATTTAAAACAAGTACATCCATTTAAAAAGAAATTAACACTGTTCTATTGTCTTTCTTGAAGTAGAATTATGTAGCATCTTTTTAAACCTCCATGAACATAATTGAAAATTATGTTAATTTTAAAAGAAAATTGATAGTTTATTGTGTTCTAAAAACATATTTAAAAAATTCTTTTTTAATTATAATTTCAGTATTTATTTATAGTATACTTACAATGATTAAAATACAATTTGCTCTAGCTTTTTTATTTTAGATAAACCTTTATTATAAATAAAAATCTAACTTTTTATAATATATAAGCATTAAATAATAATAATAATTTGTATCATTAAACATCCAGGAATTAAATTATACAACAATATAAAATTGATATATTTCATATATTATAGAATTTATACTATATGCTATGATTCTTTTGAAAATTGCACATGAAAACATGATAAAATGATGAGTTAATTAACTTTTTATTGTCTAACTTCGCATCTATTACAAATTTTATAATACTGTTAAGAGAGTTTAAAATCCACAATACATTTATCATTATATTTACAATAAAATTCTTAAAGACATGAAAACGACAGATACAATTAGCACCAGATACACAGATTAGACATTTGATCACATTTATTACTGGAAAAGTTGTAGATTAAATAAAATTATAAAGAAATATTATTAGCTATTTTTCTATTTTATATTTTTATAGAAAATAACAAGTGCAAAAATTCTGCAACTCCAGTATCTTTACTTAATCAAAAGAATTTGGAATTCTAAAAGTAAACACAAAACTCAGAAATTTCATGAAGATAAAAAAAAGTATTAACATTTTCAAAGGTGAATAACAGCCACAGATCAATTTACAACATTAAAAGTAGTCAGACATACATATTTAAATTAATATAAAGTAGAATACATCATTTTATAAATACACATTCTACTTGACAAACCAATTAGCTTTCACATCTATTTTCAAGGGGGGGGGAGGAGGAGAAACATAAATACAAAATTTAATAGAAATTTCTTTGCATTTCAGAAATATATAATAAATATTTATAAAATAATATTTAAAAAAACTTATTTTTGAGCAATTAGGAAATATATTACAGATGAAAACTTTATTGGTATTTTCCAACATGAATAAAATATTATATTTATCAATATAGTACATTTAATACAATGATATTGAATTTTACATGCTAAGAAATTTTTAATAAGTAGAACCTAAATACTAAAAAAATACATAGAAACCTAAATGCAATTTTTTTAAAATGAAATTTCTCTGAAAAACTAAGATAAATATTAATAAGATAATTTTCATAAGAAATACAGATATGTGGATTGAGTGTATTCATTCAGAAATAATTTTTTTCAGTAAATTTAAAAATTTTAGGTATCTAAAGATTATTAACTGAACTTGTTTAAATAAAAAATAAATAATGCATTGTTCATATAGTTTATAAATAAATTCCAAAAATGTTCCTAAATTTTTACAGCAGGTGGCAATATACGCATATTAAATAAATGTAACTTTACTTATTATTTTTGGTCACATATTTCCTAATTATATTTTTTAATGATGACAGTGATACATATTTGTAAATATAAGATTTTTTTTATGTAAATAAGATTTCAAATTAATGATTATTTTAAAAGTATTAGAGATATGCTGATAACAATAATGATTCTTTTTAAATATTATAAATTCTTTGGATTTATTATTTAAATATTATATACAATAATAAATTTTAAAATTTGTTTAAATGATTTTTTTTCACTCATTTATAGAGCATTTCAAGAAAAGATGTGTAAAAATACTTATATTAGTAAAGATAATTAAAAAAATTATGAAATAAAAAAAAAATAAAATTATTAATTACATTAGTTAAAAAAATGAGTTTTCCTTTTTACCAACTAACTATTTATACATTTTTAACACAGATTTTCTGTTTATTTAATTAAATAAACTGTAATATTTTAATACATTACAAGTTTTTGCTTTTCCAAGGCTGAGCAACATTACTTATTTAACAGTAAAATTTATGTCAATTTGGAAGCTTTTTCAGTTTCTTAGACACAATTTACAATTTATTTTTTACTTCATTTATTTAATTTATCAATAGTTTTCTTATGATTAATGTTCAATCAAATTTATTAAGAGTAATGAGTTTTTTTGGTTTTATCAGCTGCCCTTTTTAACAGTTTTTGTTTGCACCTCATATTTATGCATGACATCAACAGCAGCAAAAAACAATTAAGCTAACTATCTGATATACTTTCCTTATTTAGATTGCAATTTCTATGATACAAAGCTCAATAAATTATTTTTAAAAATTTTTAGTCAATAAATTTTTTGCAGAAAATCCATCTTTAACTGATCTAGTATCAATATGTAGTTAATTTACTATTACAAAAAGAAATAGTAAAATAACTACATTTTAAAACAACAACAACTTTTTAATTTATGCAGTGAATTAAAATAAAATAAATCTCATAGTTTAATAGCTGAGGCTAATAATTTGAATTGCTATAGCAAGGTACAATTTATTTTAAAAAATATTTGCATTCCAATATGTTCAAGATCAGAATTTCCCATATCTTTTCTATGCATAAAGGTGCTTATATTAAATGATTTTTTTTTCGACAAAGATCCAACACTGACAGTTTTGCCCACAATATCTCACATACAACATAATTATTATATTGATGATTGTATTATTAAGCCTTCAAAGATAAACAATGTGAGTTAGTACATGAAAAATTAGAAGTGGATTATATTGGATTTATTCTTAATAAACTTTCATTTACCTCAAGGGTCCACTTGTACCCCCCTGACTGGGAATTTCTGCATTAGACAATAAAAGAAGCTTCCCATAAAATATAGTAATAGACACTGTTTTATAAATTCATTTGTCCTTGACATTATAAATAATTTAGAATTTAAACAAACTAGGTTTTCTGTTTTGCTATATTTTACCTTTATCATTTTATTATAATATGCCTTAAATAATAGCAAAAACTAATATTGAAATTTTTTTCAATATAAATCACTATATTGAAAAAAATTTCAATATTATTTTGTTAGTTTATTATTTTGTTATTTTGTTAGTTTAATTTTTTCTTATTCTTAACAAAATAATAGTTATTTATTATTTTGTTAAGAATAAGAAAAAATTCTTAACAAAATAATAAATAACTAAAGAAGAAATTAAAAATTTTCATAAATCTACTCAAACTTTCAGCAGTTTCAAGGAGCTGTCAGAGATCTATTTATTAAATACTCAATAAAATATCTGATTACATCACTTAAAAATAAAAAAAATTAATAATTAAAAAAAATAAAATTTTTTAATAAATTAAAGAGCAAATAAGATACATGTGGTTAATATACACATTCTCATTATCAAAAATTGTTAAAAGTATTCTTAAAATAATTTCTTTTTGAATAAGAGAAAAGGTACAAATCTTATTTTTTAAGGGTATCTACATTCACTGAACTCTTAAGTAAAAACTAATGAACATATATAAAAAGCATTTTATAGCCATGTTTTATTATGTAGTAAAATAAAATTATTAAAGTTAAAATTTTTTTTTCCAGGGTAACTAAAAATATTATTTAATTTACAAAATTGCATTACAATGGCTGAAAGCAATATCTCTGGAAATAAATTATAGAGAAAGCTGGAGGAGAGGGGGAGTAAAAACAATAAATGAGCATTTTTTTTAAAAATTTCATTGTCCCAAAAATTCAAACTGGCATCAAATTAGATTGATATTTTTTTATTACATGTTAAAAATACAACTTGCAGATTTGAAGCATGAATATGCATGCTACGTAATTAATTTAAATCAATCAATTTTGAAAATCAAAAATTAATTATTATATTTTAAGATACATATAAAATACTATTTTTTTTTTAAATTTGTTTTGCAAGGTTTTCTCCTGTTTAGTTACACCTCAACTAATATAGAGACTTATTTGAATTAAATTCTAACTTTATAGCTAAATCATGGTTTTTCTTAATACTTCCCTTAAAATGTAAAAAGTTTCTTTTGTTAAAAAGACAGTTCCCATGAATATAGTTAACTATTGTCATAGAGAACATTGAATATTACTATTATAAATTAAGCATATAAGTTTCAAAATAACATGACAATTTTAACTAAGAAAAGTGCAGTTATAGTTTATAAATGATAATTTTTTTTTATTATCTTATAATGACAAGATAAATCTTAATATAAATTCTCTTACCCCACAATTTTAATCATAAAATTCACAAATATATTTTAAAACTCACATCAAATCAACTCATAGACATATCATTATTTGTTGTCTCAAACAAACAGTAGTCATTTTCCTAGATAAGTTTTGGACATAAAAAAATTTCTAAGGGAAAAAAAACTGCTATTTATAATATTTGGTTGAAAATAATATCGGAAGATCATAAGTTTGCCATTAAATTAAGAATCTTTTTAAATTACTTTTGATCTTATTTTAAAAAGGAATTTTGCAGTAAAAATTAAACAATAGACAATCCCTGACTTCTGCAAAAATCTACAAAAATCAAAAATACAGAATTTTTTAAGCTGCAAAGCACCTTTTAAAACTTTAAGTAACGTTGCGATAAATAAGTTTTGCAACTGAAACTTAGGTTTTGAATCTCATTCTTATTTATTAAAGTCAATATTTAGAAAAACACAATCAATATCACATAATTAAAAACTTATGTAAATCTATAATTTCAGTAATTCATTGATGTTTTATTCTAAGTGATTTTTTTCCATTACATTATCATTCATGACAAAAACAAATTTAAAAAGTACAATACTATGATTTGCAATTTAAAAATCAGACTATGCAGTTTAAAATAATTATTAATTAATACTACTAAATGTACTATTTAATAATTACTTTAAAAAAAGGGAAAATAAAAAATTTAAAAATTTTGTTTTTAAAAAATAAACATTATTTTAAATTGTTCTAAGCTTTATGTTAATTTCCTAAATTAAAAAAAAAAAGTAGTATTAAATACAAATAGAAACAAAAGAACATCTTGAATAATTAAAATTACGAAATTATTTATACAGCTCTCAATTGATTTATTGAAGAACATTTACGCATTAGTATGCTTTGAAATATTTTAAATTTAACAATATTATTGTGAGCCAATGAAAGAATATTTATCGTAACATAATTTACACTGAAGTTAAGGAAAAATGCACATAATATGTTAAATTCAACTTACAACCACTTCTGGTTCTTTATCTTTCTTGCTTTTCCTACTGCTATTGCCTTCTTTTTTCTTCTTCTCTTTTTTAGGAGCTTCTTTTTTAACTGGTTCTTTATTTGGCTTCTCTTTCTTAATGGTAGGTTTTGCTCGCACTATTGTAATGGATGGCACAATCCTCTCATCATCTTTACCATGAATATCAGAGTACTTTTTTCTTTTGGGAGGGGGAGAAGAACTGGTGGGCCTAGGTGAATTTTTGGAAGAGGATCTTTTACCAGGTTTTGGACCGCGTTTCTTGCCTGATGTTTGAGGGACATCTGAAATCTAATATCAGCATTTTCATTAATTTATATCTATTAATTCAATAATATAAAACTTATTTCATAAAATAACAACTAAGGGAAAACAGATTATAGCTCATTAATGTGTCATTGAATAACTCATTCAGGTAAATTTCAATACACATTTGAGTTTCTAGTTTAAAATCAGCTAATTATAAAGCCACATTTAATGTTAAGGCAATACTTAATTTAAACTATATGAGCTTCCCTCAATTTAAATTAACTAATTCTTAAGTGCAATTTTCGGTCTTCTTGAGTAAACAGTTTAAATACCTATAAGTTAATAAAATGGAACCCTGAGGAAACTTCAAATGAGAATGGAAATTTAAAAGCAGAAAATAAAGTTATTAATACTATAAAATGAACAAAAAGTTTTTGCAGTTATGATTTGAGATTAGAAACATTGCCAGTAAAATATTGTGCCATTAACTTAATCATTGCAGTAGTTAAAAGCACAATTTCAAGAATTCTTCTTTACTTCATACTGTTGTTGTTGTCATGTGCAAACTAGACAGGCATTATGGAGTACGCTGCTCCACTTTTCCAACTGAAGAATATTTAGGTGTGGAGTCCAACTTCCTGAGTACACACATGCCATAGGTACCCAGTTATAGGGTAGGCAACCATTCAAACAAGGAAAGGACAAATATAGGATAGATAGTGAGAGAAAGTACTTCAACACCCGAACCGGGATTCAAACCCAGGATTTTCCCATCTGCAGGTAAGCAGGCTGACCACAAAAAAAATTGGACGGCCCCATTTCATAGTAAATTTAAAATATATTAAATTAACATTTTAATATAAAAAGTTAGTTTAGTAACTCACAATTATGAACTCATTTTAATAACTTAATGGTGAAGTGATCAATCATTAAATTTAGCGCATGTGCCTTGTATATGTGCATATACTAAACCACAACTAAACAAAAACTTTATTAGTGCTAGTTAATAAATAAATATAATCTTAAGTTTAGATTTAATTCCTAAATTATATTATAGTCCCATTTATTATTCTAGGAGAAACTATTTTATAATATCAGTGTTGTGTATGCTTTACTGAAGGCATATCTCACCTTTTTACATTTGTACTCCTATTAATATTTTACTGTTTATTGGCACAGATGCTCATTTAATTCGGAATATTTTCTCAGAAATGCTTCAATGATAATTGCAGAAGCTCCTTATGGAAACATTTAAATATTTTAAAATAAATTTTGTAGGGAAAAAAAAAAAAAAAAAAAAAAAAAGGGAAGTCAATTTTTAAATATTGATATTTTAAATTTAGATTTATCGCATTAACAAATTTAAATCAATATTTTTCCAATAAATCTTGATAAACAAGCAATAACATTCTGAAACAAAATTAAGTTTTTGATTTGTGTATGGTCAAGAGTATTTTCATCAATCAAAAATACACAAAATTAAAACATACAATCATAAAAGAAGTTTCTTTTCTTTTCTTTTTTTTTTTTTTTGAAGGACAGAAATAGATAAATTTTAATTATCCTATATAAAATCTCTCCAAAATATTCCTGTTAAAAAGTAATTATATATTTATTACAAAATTAATTTTCTAGTTTTTAAGGCATTTTTCAACTATTTTAACATATAACTATAGATTAATTAACTTCTGGGAAAAAAATAACAGAAAAACGATTGCCATGCTTTGTAAAATGAACTAAGTATTTTTATTTGTAAATATTTGGAAAGAGAAATCGTATTAAAATTAACAACTTAATAAGTGTTACTTCAAAAGTTTTATAAAAAAGTTATTTCAAAACTTAAAAAAAAAAAATCTTCAAAATAATAAGTACAGCTGCGATTAAGATTCATGATTAAGAAAATAGTGATAAAAGATATGTGATAAATATGCCAGAGAATATAGAAAATGCATTAAAAGATAACAGTACACAGCGGCAACTTATAAAATGTCAAACAGACTGAGCAAAATTGTCCGCCATTTTTTTTAAACAAAAAGTTTCACATGGGTTGGAATCAACTATAAATAAATATCATGCTGAAGAGAAATGAGCTTCAAATTAGGTAAGATAGAGTTAGTTATTTTGTCCCCAATGTGGATAAAATTGAGATGTTGCATCAAGCTGTGATCCTCATAATTATTTTTATTTAGAATAAGCTCAAGACCTACATTGATTGCAAGTAGTTCATTTATAAACACGGAGCAGTAGCCTGGGTTACACTAGTTTTAAGAAAATTTATTTTTTAGGTTTCAGTGTAAACATTGTCACTAGCAGGATCATTGATAATTCATAAATTTGCTTAACAAACACAAATTTTTTATATTTTCCTTTTTAATTTCCCAATACTTCTTATTTCAAACTATTCTATTTGCATTCAAAATTTTTTTTCTATAATGTTTAATACAATAAAAAAGCTACAACTTACTTTAAGAAACACAATTACAAAATAAAAAAAAAAAAAAAAAAAAAAAACATATAATACATTGTAAAAGCAAGATTAATTTAATGTGTAAAAGTTTTATATTATATATTATTGTATGCTAATATTTTTTTCTAAATGAATTAAATTTTTTTTTGATGTTATATACAATTTAAAAGTAAATCAATATTAATATTTCAAAATATGATTGCATAAATTTTTATATTTTAAATTCATAACAATATGAAAAACATAATGGTACAATAATTAATAATTTTTTCTACCTATAAAACTCAGATATAGAATAAATGTTTAATGTAAAAAAAATTTTTTTTTTTAATATTTTAAAATTTACCTTGTTAACTTTTCCAGTCCAAGTTGGATCAGAATCTGAATCATCAAGATTAAAATCAAAATTATCATCAAATCCATCAGAAAACTCAGCTGTATCCACTTGATGGGACGGACCTAAATTTAGAGAAATCTACACTGCAAACTAAGAAAGAGCATGTAATTTGTCTTCATCAAAGCTCATTAAATTCTTATAAGCAATGCTTGTAAAAATATTTATAAAAGAAATATAAATAACTTCTCATTCAAAAACATTTTCTGAATACAAATATTTTAAATAAATGTGGATTGCATAAAAATTAAAATATTTATTAAAACAGTTATGAATTCAATAATTTTACAGACCAAAAGCAGACTGACTGAAAGTAAAGTAAAGAGCAGTTTCCTACTTTGATTATTCAGGGAAACATGAGAAGTTTGTTGCAAAAATTTTCTAGAAATTAACTATGAACAAAGCAACTTTGATGGTAGAAGGTCATATGCAATATGTGTCAGTAAGAAATGAGTCAATGATTATGGGTGCTTCAAGATCAACATTGGAAAAACTTGTCATAAAAAGTTATAAAAATATAGAATTTCTATTGTTCTTGATGGAGCTAGAGAGCCTTCTTTGCATAGTAATTAGCAGTATTGAGATTGCCTAGTAATGGTAAGCAATTAAATTTTGAAATCGTTGTTGATATATCCAGCATAAATCCTTATATCTATGATAGAGTTGAGCTTTATCAGTTAAAAGTAATCAAAAGGATAGGAGTCTTCAAAATTTAGAAGTAGGAACCAAGCAGAAGATTTCAATATTTGACCTGCTACCTGCAAAGGTATTTCACTAGAAGAACATTGCGAACATGACCTATTTATAATTTGCCTTAACTATCTTTAGTAAATACAACATATCTTTGGTTGAGTCCTGATTCAAACTCCCTATTTTCTAATAATGAGGACGATGCTCTAATTACTGTATTTTCCTGAATATAATCTGCAGCGACGTATTATTTGCAAGCCTCTTTTGTCGAGCAAAAGAAAATAAAAAACGTCACATTACCCACAGCGACGTATAATTCGTGACAATTTTTAAAACAAATAGTCGAAAATTTATACTGCTGATAATTTGGTGCCAAATAAAATAAAAAATTCATTAATTAAAATTAAAAAAATAAATTCTACACAGAGAAAAAAAACATCCATAAAGATCTGCTCGAATCCACCTCAACGCAATGTGCGATTAACTGAGATGAAAGCTTGATATCGATCTATGTCCGAGAAGATTCTAGTAAAACTAAATAGATTTTTAAATTTTAATAACTTTCAAAACATGGTTTAAAATACTTTTAAAAATAAACTATATTTATTTCGTTAATATTTAAGTGAAAGAAATGGATTACTGCTCATGAAATAATTTTTTTCTTTTGTATTGCGCAGGTTTTGTTCTTCACCTAACATTACATGTTTGTCGACATTTTTTCACTTACCTTCCCTATAACTTTCCATTTAAAATTTACTCTGTGAATTAATAATTTGCACTTGTCTTTGACAATATATTAATTTGAATGTTTTCAGAGCGAAACAAATCATGTCAAAACAGAATGCAAAATTATGTTAACAAATTGCAACTTTAATAACTGTTCAGAAGAACTGAATTCTTTCTTGAACAGCATTGGACAATGCTGATTAGAGTTAAAATAAGTCTACTGAGTATTGGCGCCATCTGTTATTTATTTTATGAAACACAAACAGCATTTTTTAAAAAAAACTTTATTGTTTACTTTTTTGATGAAAATATTTTTTTGTCAGATTATCCACAGCAGCATATAATACGCACAACGAAATTTGCAACTTTTTAAACATATAATCCACAGATTATATACAGGAAAATATGGTATATTGAAATTGTATGAAGTGATCGTACTGGATTATTTAGAAGCAAAATAAATTTTTTACTTTTAATCTAACATATTATCTTCAATAAGTTTTTGATAGTAATAATTGTATTCAGTTGCAATGGTATAAATTTTAACCCACTAGATTCAAGTCATTTTGAAATTGATGGTTTATAATCTGAAGTGAAAAATTTCAATTATTAGTCACACTTTGATTTTTCAAGTCAAAGTTTAAGAAAAAAATGTTTTATATTCACAAAAATATCGTAAATGTATATATTAAAAAATGATGTGTAATTTTACTTTAAACTTCTAAAGTGAATTTTTACTTAATAGAAATGAGATGACTTAGGTAGTATGATTCAAGGCAATAAGCAATTTAAGTAAATATTCCTCAAATAGAAAAACAAAATAAAAAATTGTGCAATGGTGGAACTTTTATAATTGTTAATCTAAAATATGTCAAACACTTTATGCCAAAACTCTCAAAAATAGTTTAATATAACTTATTGTTTTTTATAAATTGTTAAAGAACCTTCATGGAAGCTCTTGATTCATTATGACTATATTTTGATATACAATTTTGATTAGTGTTTTCAAGATAGTTATTTTCATTTATTAAATAAAAATTAAGATACTTGATAAGTCAATTTCTTTTTATAATTTGATCTAAAATTAAAATATTTCTAAAATATAACATAATAATTTGCAACTGTTATAAGGTTTCATTTTAAATTTCAATTGAATTATATTAATAAATTCAAATATATGACTTTTAAAATTGAACATAATTCAAAATTTTAAAGTATTTATTAAATTTTAAGGGAATAAATTTATTCATTTTAAATGAAAACTTAATACATGTGAGGTAGGATTCAAAAGTTTCAGGACTGAATATAAAATGTAAAAAATATGAAATGAATTGAAGAGACACATTTTCCTTCGAAACAAGACCTTCTGCAACAACACATATATGCCAGTGCCTGTAAAATCCCTCAAAGTATATCTTGAATCCATATTTAACTATGTACTTTAATTCAGCTAGTGATCCATATTTATCTTCATCTGAAAATTGAAATCGAAGATTCCACAAGCATCTTACCAGTTCAGGCAATAAGAAGAAATTGATGGGTGTTAGATCTAAAATATGTAAGAACGATGATGCAAAATATTTTAATTTTTGCAAGAAAGTCATTGATGAGTAGGGATTATTGAGTGTTATCATTTTAACAGCACCCATAACTACTCACAACACGTTTTTGGTCTCTTCCTTCAGATCGACTCACACAAACAATACAGAATTGCTATGTAGAATTCTTTGTTCACAGTCCATCTTTCAGGAAAGAATTACAAATGCATAATGCCCTGGATAGCGAAGAATACCTTTAGAATAAATTTTCCTTTAGAGTGATTTCTAGATTGATAATGTTTTCTTGGTTTGCAAACTATACAAAAAGAAAAAAAAAAAAACTTAAGTAACAATTTCGCCAAGAAGTAAAGAAGGATCTTTGTCAATAGCCGAGATTAAGCTTCGAAGTATATCCATTTGGATTCCCTTTTGATCTACATTTACGTACTGGAAAGGGGATAAGTTGATATATCCCATACATATTAAGATATCTTTGGCAGTATCTGCTGATATGTGGCTTCTGATATCCAAATCATTTTAACTTGTAAATTGTTAACAGCCTGTTTGAACATACTGCCACAGACACCTTTTTAATGTTTCTATGGTGTGCTAAGTCATGGGATTCCCATAGCAGTAATTGCTTGAACACTTTCCTTGCCACCTCTGAAACAACAATGCAACTGAAAAACATGTGTTTTTGATAAAATTTCATTTCTGTACACATGCTGCAACATTTCAAAAGTATCTAGAACTTTTTCCCAAGAGAACAACAAAATTTTATATTGATTGTTTGTTCAACTGATGCTATTTCTTTCTATTGCTGGTTTCTAAATGCAGTTGCTTACAAAAAATGCTGTTGCTGTGAGTTTTGGGACTAAGTACTTTAAAAAAAAGGGGGAGAACATAGTAACATAAAAATGCTTTCATAATCACACTACTTCAGAAATTTTTTACATAACAGACTCAGTGTGGGAACTTTGAATCCTACCTAGAATAAATATGGTTCTATTTCTTATAAAATATTATAGAAATTATAAAACATATTTAAGTTAAAATTAATATTTTATTATTAATAAGCTTTTATTTTTTAAAGATTGTACATGAATATAAATATATAATTTAGCAATATGAAAAGATGACATATTTGTTTATTACTCAACGGCCATTTTTTTGCACACAAGGGCTAATTAGATTGGGACCTATGGCTTAAAGTGGATTCTGAACCACTATAAATATGACATGATCATCATTATGATAAGTTATTTAATTGTACTGTCTCTAATTAATAAACAAATTATCTTACCAGGTTCAGGATCCCCTTGTGCATTATCACCCTTTCTTCGCCTAAGAGAAGATAGCCTATCAGTCTCATGTTTTTGATCAGAATTATCAATTTGAATATTCTCATCATCACCAGCTTCCTGTTTGGTGACAGATGGACTTGAGTCTGAAATCTTAACCACTTCTACAGGAACATCTTCTGCATTTTTGTTTAATTCTAGCTTTTCAACTGGAGGGATTTTAGCCTTTCTCCCTCGTTTCTTAGGAATGTCAGGAATAGGTTCATCATTATGAAGTGAAGATTCATTTTCTGTCTTTATTTTCAGACTGCCTGCCGGAAGAGTTTGACAATTAGTGAAATCGTAACCTTGCTCTCCATAGTCATTGCATTTATTATAATCAATATAGTCATTTTTTCTCTTGGCACTATGCTTTGAATAGGTTTCTGACACCTTACTTAATTTACCTGCGTGTTTGCTTTTCTCCTTAGAATCATATTCTTTTTTGATTTGATGACTAGATAATATAGCATTTCCAAAGTTGTCAGAGGCACTTTCACTTGTTGATATTTCTTTGCATTCCCACCACCCTCCATCACGCCCAAGTCTTGAAATCTTGAGATATATTCTGTCTCTTTCTCTACGTTCTTCTTTCACATTAAGCTCAGAGGAATTAGGATTAGAAGAATAATTATCACATGAGTTTCTTCTTACAAAGTCTAAAAATCTTTTTTGAAACCCTGTCTCTTTTCTGCAAGTGCTTCGGGTTCTTCGAGTGGCATGGTTAAAAGTAAGTTTCAGGAGAAAATTTAATTCCTCTTCAATTGATAATTGCCTTCCAATTCTATCTTCAAAAATGGTTCTTTGACAAGGTGGTTCATAATATTCTTCTTCCATATCAATTATTTCTTGCTTTAGTTCCATTTTCATTGGACTGGAAGTCTCTGCTTGCATATATAAATGACTAGGATATGAATCAATGTATTCATAATTCTCAAATGTTTGAGATATGCGGGGTCGTCGACCTCTTCCAACATATTTTCTTTGACCAAAGTGCACTCTAGCACCACGACGTCCTCTAGCTCTTCGTCCTCTTCTCCTTGGAGTATGAAACGTACTAGTTGAACTGACTTGTTCATATGAATAATGTTCAGTATATTCATTTGGAACAGTTTGACGATGACTAACTGTCATATTTGCACTTTCAAGTTTCACTGGCTGTTTTAAAGGACATTCATCAGCTTTTGGTTGCCTTGTTTGTCTAGTAAGAAGAACATCAGAATCTAATACTTGCAGATTATAGTTTGAATAAGAATTACCTTGATCTTGATTATTGTTACCTGCCTCCATATGAGAATTATACATTTCCAGAGATTTATTATTATCAACCAAATTTGATGATGGACAACCATATGAATTATAACCCTCAAACTGATTGGATACAACTGGTACTAGAGTGGGATGATGTGAATATGTTCTATAAGAATTTAAGGTTGAAGAAGTTCGATATCTAGATGGTTGAATGCCTTGTACAGAAGAAACATTAGAAGAATAAGATCCATATGAAACTTCATGACTATTATTATTATTTTGCAAATAGTGAGGACTTGATACAGTAGCAGATGGCCCATATGGCTGTCCATAACGAACTCTTCTGTCTTGAGGAAAAGAAAGAGAATGTGATCGAGGTGACATTTTTGAACTACTCCCACTGTAAATTTGACCAGGATGACCTGAAGGATAAACTGATGAATATGAATTACGGTCATGAGGGTATCCACTGTACTCAGAATGATATTCTGATTTAGGTATTACAGATTGAGGTCCATGATGTGGAACGTTTTGTGAAGGAGGATTATAACACATACCAGAGCTACTGCTTGGACTATGTTGATGATTTTGTATGTTCCTTCGAGGAACTGGAAAGTTACCACCATTCATAGGTGAGCAAGGGGGTAATGCAATATTGGGATCAACATTAGCATATGGAGAGGAGGGGTAGGACTGTTGAGTGACAGATGGACTATTTGGTGCTGGGCTCTGCAAAGAATTATAAGCTCCAAAATTATTCTGAGGGCTGGAATAGTATTCACTCGGTGAATTTAGAGAATTGAGAGCTGGAGAAAGGGAAGAAGTATCACCCGAATATGCAGATTGCACAGAAAGTGGTGCTGATGAGTAAACGTTTACATCTCGATCTGTATAAGGCCCATTATTGTAAGATGCAGATCCTGCAGGTTTTGAAACAGGTGGGTAAAATGATTCATTATTTGGATCAAAACGATTAACACGATGTTTTATAGTTTGGTGAGGAAGTTCACCAAATGGGCCCAAAGATGGCTGATCAGTGTTTGAATGATAAGAAACGGATGGCATATGATGTGTGAATCGACTAGAATTTTCAGAATTGCTGAAACCATTTTCTTCATTTCGAGTTCGAGGAAAATTATGTATTCTAGATTGACTGTCTTTACTAACACCATTAAACATATTATCATTATAATAGCTGGAAGCTTCTTTATTAGTGGGATGCGGAGAAGGACTAGCAAGAGGTTCAAAATGTGAGTTTGGCAACATTGGTGGAGCATGATTAGCACTGTTATAACTTCTTGATGAAGAAGAATGAGGCTGCATGCTTTGACTAGATGAAAAGAGAACGGAATTGCCATTACCATAGCTATTTAAGGAATCTTCATGAGTGGCAGTAAGTGGAAGATGTGGAGATCCACTGCTCAGATGAGAATATGGTTGCTGGCTGTACGGGGGCCACCTATTCGGGTCCATTGTTACAAACTTCTCATGGTTTTCCTGCAAATGATGATTCAGGAGCTAAGCAAACCGAATTATGAACAGAAATTTAAGTATAATGGTACCTTATGCTACTTATAAGCTAGTGCCTCTCAAAGAAAAAATAACAGTTCATCCTTTAAAAGCAAAGCTTTCAATCAATCCATCACACACATTGATTAAAATAAATTATAAATAAATTAATGGAACTAAAAGAAAAATGCATAACCAAAGTCAAATAAGAATTTATAATTTCAAGAAATTAAATAGCACACAAAATAAGCTATCACACAAATACAATACAATTATATCAAGCCATAAGTCAATCAAACAAGAAAACAGAACATTCATTCCATAATAATTACATTTCTAATACATGTTTAATGAATGAAAATTCTAATCTAGAATCAATACATTAAATAAATAATTAATAATTGTGGTTATAAATACAACAACCTGTTAAATTTTATAATGTAATTAATTTAATTTATGATACATATAGCTGTTTGCTTATATATAATTAAATATAAAATTAATTATTAAAAATGAAATAAAATTGCATACAAATATATCACTACATGCAATCAAACTCTTATATGAATATGAACAGTTTTAAAAAGCTAAAAAATCTATTGAATTCAACTAATCAAAAATCAATATCAACAATATTTTTCTAATGCTCCTGCAATTATTTTGAAATAACAAAATAAATATTCCTGTCGTATCTAAAAAAAACTATTCTGAATTTATTGCAAAAAATAGTTTTAAAAACAGAATGAAAATCTACAGTTTAACAATTAATTGTTATAGGAATAATTTTATTTATTGGAAATTTATAGAATCATTTAAAGTACTTAAAATTGCTAAATATGTTTAAAAAGAATGTGTGTACACAACTAATAAACTAAATGTTATGTATACAAAATATTTAGTCTATAAGTTTATATTATTTTAAATAGCCTTTAAAAAATGTTTCACAAACATTACAATAATTATTTTTTTCTTAAGGCAAGATATATTAACTTTTGTTTTCAGCTTTATAACTAACATGCAGCCAAACAACAAAAATATTAATTTTCTGGGACTAAAACCCAAAGAATACAAGAATAAAAGTAAAAAAAAAAAAAGAAAAAAGAAAAAAAAAAAAAGAAAATATTGTTAATTAAAATAAACAAGTATTAGAAAAAATACTCAAATTATAAATTAATTCATTTGAGATAATATGAATAACATTTAACTACTAAATATATATAACTGTTTATGCTGAATAATATGTCATTGTTATTGCTTAAAAAGCTTTCTATTTCACTTCAGTTTCGTAAATGAAAAAACACACAATTCAGATGCAGAACAGGATCACATTTATTGTTGCCTTATTCCTGATGGTCTAACCTAGAGTTATATCCAAGTCCAAGAGCTCAGGTTAAAGTATTTTAGTTATTTCTAAAACTATAATTATAAAGGTATTATTTAGAGTTAAAGGCCATTTCCATAAAATTTTGCAGGAACAGTAATTTTAAAATAAAACCAATTAATATATACTATTTCAAGATTGTTTTTCTTCATTCCATCAAATCAATCAATTCAATTAATCCAAAAGCGTAAACAAATAATGTGATATTATTCATAATTCCTTTAGAAACTTTGAAATGATTTAAATAATGAGATTCAAACAAAAACTAATGATGCTAGAAAGGATATAAGTCAGAATATGAGTAATTTGTCCATTGGCAAAAAGAAAGTTATATTAAAAACCTAAAAAGGATTTTTTAGGAATAAAAGTAAATTGCATTTCTATAATTTGATGTAAATCATAATATTTTATCCTATTAATCTAAGACTTGATCTCAGGGGGAAAATGCTGTAATATTTTAATTAGAAAATTTAAATTTTGTTCTGAAAGTAAGATAATTTATATATTTGAATTTTTAGTAGTTACATATTTTTGGTTTCCTTTTCACATAATTGAAAAATGTTAGGCTTGAATTATTATAATAGAATGGTGTATAAAAAGCTATAATTCCTCCTCCTTCCCCAATTTTTTTTAAAGTAATATTAATATTTGTTTGTTGTGTACAGTTAAAATCAATCAAAGCAGTGTTAATAAAGTCTAATAAATAATACTTAAAACAAATTGAAAAAAATTAGGAAAACAAATAGATCCTATTATTTAAGACAACCACTCTCTCTCTCTCTCTCTCTCTGAACATTAACATATTTATAAAACTTAAGTCTTCCACATTAAATTTACATATTTGGTCTCCATAAACTTAACTGTTCATATCAAAAATATGTAAATAATATGCCATGGCATCTTCAAATACAATACCACATTTTAATAATCCAATAATTGTTAATAGCAATGTTAGTGTTTTCAAGAATATTTGATTCTAAAAATTGTAGTTAAAGTAAAATTGCTCTAAATATACAATATTTTACTTCAAGTGTGCAAATATTTAAATTAATATGTAACTTAATATTTTAAATTAGAGCAAAATTTAATAAACATAAAGACAAACTTCTTCAAAAGTTCATGAATTTTGTTTAAGTTTTAAAAATTAAAGTGAGATAGAACAAAATTTTGACAAAATATATTTTTTAAAAAAATTTATGTGGAGTTTATTTCCTTATTTTGGAGTCACAATCTAAATATCTTTAATAAAGAAGATCTTGTATCATTTATAGAGTGAAAGGTACTTTGAGATATTGCAAAATATTAATATTTTAAAAATGTTTTTACAATATTTTCTGAAGTGAAAAATAAATAAGACAAGATTAGAAAATTACAAGCATTTCACTAAGTTTATTATACATATTCTATTGTTGAAAATTAGTCTGTTTTTATAAATCTTTTTCAAACAAAAAAACTTATTACAGTATTTGTTTAAAAATATTGTTTATATTCTTCATAATTTATTGTTACACTTTTTTTGGGAAAAAATATTGCTAACATAGTAATAAAAGTATACCATTATACAGTAGTACTTTTTTCTCAATATAGTATCTGTTATACCTGATATCTTAATGAAATTTGCTTCTTAATAAATTTGTTTAACAACAGAAAAGAAAAAAAATTTCAAAGCATTATTTTAATCATTCAGTTTATTGTTCTCAGTTCCAGTCATCATTTACAATGAAACTTACATTAATATTTGTATTTCATTTATGTACAATATCTTTTGATTGTAATAATTAAGTTTAAAAATATTTTAACATTAAAATGCCACATTGGTACAAACTTGAAATAAAGAGTCTTTAATGGATCTATTGCTTTCTGGGATAATTAATAATTTTAACATTTATCTATAATGTCATATTTTTAAAAAGTTATTAACATACTATTCTGTTGTAATAATAGATGAAACTTTTAAATTCAATAAGGTTAATTTAAAATTAAAATTGTTTATAAACACACTGTCATTTGAATGAGTTGCTAATGTATTTGCTTTTTTCTTTTATTTTTCTAATGAAATTATGTTTAAATTTCATCATGTAGCAACATGTAAAATAAAAGTAACATTTATTATACATTTATACTTTATTTCTATATATTTTTTTTACAATAAACTGATACATAGTTAGAATAAGTTGATTTGTTCTAAATAATGAATACTGCTCTTTGTAGATTAAGAATGATGTGATAAATCTTCAAAACTCTTTACATAAAAAAAAAAAAAATCAATATTTATTTCTTTAATTTTATCACATTCATTTTTAAAATCCTGTTCTTTTACAGAACATTATTTATAGTATATTTTATATCTCTCTACTTAGAAGAGTATTATTCACATTAATTTTTTATCAATATGAAGTCACATTATTAAATTTATTTTACTGTAATTAATATAAATACGAAGATGATTAAGTTTATATGGAATAAGTTACCTTGTATGAAAAGAAAAACAAGTTCCAAGAAACCATTAATTTTTGTATGTGAAGTAACAGGAATATTTTTATTTAATGATAGTACTTCTATGTGACAACAAAATAAAGGAAAACTTAAATATATGAAGTATTAAATACTCTACACTTTTAGTTTGAGCTTTTTCATTATCATAAAGTGACTTGTAGAAGGAATGAAAAAACAAAATGTTATTTTACAGGTAAAAAAAAAATTATTAAGAGAGGTTTCAGATATATAAATGAAATATCATTTCCAATAAGAAGAAAAAATGAAATTTTGTGAAGTTAGAAATATTTATTTCAAACTGATATTTTTTCTTTTTTAACGGATATCTTATATAGGAATTCTTAGGTTACAATTAAATAACATTGTTTATCATGCATATACTGTTGTTAAGAAAAAGTGGTCTCTAAAGATATTAAAACTAAACGTTAAGTAATTAAGGCTTTACTTTACAAAAAAAAAAGAACTTTATTTGATGTTTTAATCAATATCTTTTAACTCAATTAAAGTTCCTTTCAATTTCAGCCTTGTTCATATATTTGATTAAATTGATACAAAAATTAATATTTTGATTATGTGAAATAAAATAATTAATATTTATTTGTACAATAATAATTTATAAAATTTTAAATTTCCCTAAAAGTAATAATAAGCATGAAAATCTTGAAATTTCAAATTATATAAATAAATAAGTAATAATATTTTAACCTGCAGACACATGTCATTATTTAAATTATATTGTTTATTGATAAGCTGAAAATAAATACTTATAAAATGATTGATTTTTATAATATTGACCTTAACTTTATAAGTACATGAGCAACAAATAAAATTATTATATCATTTCTTAAGAAAAATATTAGTGACAAATTTTCAAAAATTGAGTTTATTTACAAATTTATTAATTGTCTAAATATACATTTTTTAAAATGTAATAATCAAGCAAATGAGAAATCACATTAATTATTAAATTCACATTTTATTTTTTAATGATTTTTTATTAAAAATAATCGAAGAAAAATAAAAAGTGATGAGAATCAAAACAAGCTCTCGCACTAGCTTTTACAGTTATGGATTACTGCCCACACATCAAAACATTAGATCAATGAATGCTAGTAATATAAATGCATTAAACAACAGAAAAAGGAGATTTAAATCATGCAAACAAATCGAAAAATGCAATAATCATGCAAAATTATTTTCTGAGCATAGCATAGAACTCGAGATCATAAAAACAAATGGTGTTTCCATATAAAAATCAGACCCTTTCAACATGGATCCCAGACAGCGGTAGTACAGAATCATTTTACACATAGGGGGATGTCTAGACTTACATAACTAAAATTTTTTAAAAGTAATCCAATCAGGTAAATATTTCGATAATAACATTGTTTAATAAAGTGTGCTTACTGGATTTAGATGCTTCTGGAGGAGACCGTAAATGATTAGTTCCTTTACGAGGTCGACCTCTTTTCGCCATCTTAGCAACTCTCGTCTCCTCTTGAAAGGGGGCTGCAGGATTATAACGGCACCATTTTAACATAAACATAGAAAGAGAATAACCTTCTCATACTGAAAAGTAGAGGTACAACTTTAACAGTACATGTGCTTTTGTCTTGACTTCTGATGTATACTGGTGGCGCTACCAATAATGATGTGTTTTGTGCGCAAAGAAATATTTAATAAAATTTCTTAAATTAACTCCACCTAAATCGTATTATTCGAATTTTCGGCTTGTATATAAAAATCTGTGTTGTTTTTATTCTAATGAATAGTTGCTTAGACTTAACTGGTGTAAAAATTCAGTGGTCCATAAAAACTTTTATTTATATTCAAGTTTTAGCAATTTTGTAAGTGGCAATATTGCAGAGTTTTGATTTCGTATAAAAAGTCGTGGGTAAACTATACAAAAACTTAAGTTGTTTTTTTGTCGTAGTTTGAATTCAGTAATTGTGCGATGGAAGGTAGTTCATTAAGTTTAACTCAAAATAAATATTTATGAATTTAAATAATATCATTTAAAATTAGCGTGTATTTAATTTATTTGCTTAAATTATGTTAAAGCTAATTTCTATTAGTTAAAATGATGATTTAGATTTTAAGAAATATTACTTTTTTAAAATTGTCATCTGTCTATTTCATTTTGACATTAAATAATATTTTATTTTTAATTATTCTAGTTCTTGATTAAAATTTTTTATAACTTAAGCCTATCACATTCATAATTGTTTTATTAATGCCGGTGACTTATTTGACAAGAACTGTTTCAAGTACCATTTTATAATCTAAACTCTGGAGATACCTTTTACTAAATTTAAAGTATAATGTTAATTCTAGTTATTTGTATATATATATATATAAAAAAAAAAGAATGATGTTGTTCCTTATGAAGTTTATTTGTGGCTTTTCAGTAATTTTTAATTACTTGATGATCTAGTCTATCAATGAAGTTTACTTTTATAATAAAGACTTCAAACATTTCTCAGCCAGCGAAACATAAGAAAATTATTATCTTTTATGCATGTATATAAATGTCAAAGTTTTTCCTTCAAATTTCTTATACTTCAATTATTCTTTAATCATAAATTAATGTCTTTTTCTGTCTCTGCCATTACTTTTCTTCCTTGTAAAATTTTAGGAGTAAAGCTTCTAAATCTTAAAAGATGTTAATTTTTGGTCCTAAATTTTAATGTTAAAAGCTTTTTAGAAGAAATTAAGCTGTTTCACTGATATGCATTACAAAGTAAGATTTGTTATATACAAAGTTTGTAAATTAGCTGGAAGGTTTCAGCTGATAAAATGAGCTCTGATGTGTTGTATATCATCTAAATATAGTGATTTTTACTAAATATCAATAAAAGAAATACTAAATATCAATAAAGCATTTCAGATAATTTGTTGTATAATTTAAATGAGAATTTTATGTGAATGGTTATTATATACTTGTAAATTATCAACTGCTAATTTCAAAATTTGACTTTAAAATATTTTAAATGTGATTGTCAGGAAAATGTTCATGCACTTCTGACTTAATCTTGAAATTAACATGATTGTTTTTGCAATTCTTTTTTATTTAAAAAAACAGTTTGAATAAAAGTTTTAAAATTATTTAGTAATAGTATTAAAATATATTGAAGTTTTATGTAAGCAAATTCTGTCTATGAAGTAGTGAAAAATATAATTTTAATATGGGTTTAAATGGAGAATTGATATCGTGTAAAAATTTTAAAATTGTTGCAGGTTGATAATTTTTCAAGGAAATTGTGTTGTTAATAAAATTTTATTATAGAAAAATATTTTGGTCGAAGTTTTATCTAGGAGAAATTCCCTGATGTTTTTCTTTATCAACAGGCTGGGAATTTATTTTTAATGTTCTATGGGATGATTTGGAGTATATATGTATTTTTTAAATGATAGATCAACATGATGAAAAGCAGTATTTTATAAAAAAAAATGTTTGCATAAAACTCATTTAGATTTCAAGATTGTATATTAAAAACTTTGTGTAATGTTTATTAAAAATTATTTGTTATTCTTTTGTGTGTGTGAAGTTTTTAAATTTAAACAATAAACTTCAATTATTTCATATTAAGATACATATTAATCTTGCTTTAAATGTACAAAAGTAATTATGTTGTGGATCACCTTTGATATATTTGTTCGAAAACAGTTAATATATTGTAAAATACTTCAATTTAATGAAATCTTATATTGGTATATTTTCTTAACAAATTTCTAGTTTGTAATGTTAACCACATAGACTCGAGGAAAAAGTACAGCCATATGGAAAACATTTAGTGATTTCTTTCAACTGAATTATCAAAACTTATAAATTGAAAGGATATTGAATAATGAAAATTATCAAATTTAACACTCTAAAGATAAAGTTGTAATATTTTCTACTATGATTTTTTAAGTATTTAAATTTAGATCTATTGAATTCTATAGTTGTATAATATTCTTTGATTACTTAATATTTAATTCTTAATAGCTTCTTGTGTATATTATAATTTGTTGCTGATCGAGACTCAATCAGTTTACATCATCAATTTGTCTTTTCAGTCTTTATTATAAATAATTTTTATATTACACTCACAATAGCGTTGATCCATTTAATTAATAGATTTCTTCACTTTCTGTTTCACAAAAGTTTGATAAATCTAATATTTTTATTAAATTTATGCTTTAAGTTCTGACTTATCCATCAAATCCAATGTCAGCTTGTCAGAATTTCTAGTAGATTCCATGGTTGAGCATTGATCTTCTTACAATGCTATCACTACTTGCGTTAAATATTTTTCTTCAAACTTTATGTTTGGAGACTAATTTCAATTGATTTAGTGATTGCCCAGCATTCAAGCATATAGCACAATAGGTTATGATATAATTTTATTTGAATTAATTTTAGAGTTACACCAGATTTGAAATTTAAATTAGTTTTAAAGACAATTTGCCAGAAAATTGTTAATTTCAACTGAAATTATTATTTGTGGTAGTAATTCCCAAATATTTAAATTGCCTTGTATTTTTAAAAGTAGTTATTCATAGTTAATGACAATTAGTTACTATAGTAATTTTAAAAATAATTCCTAAAAATTTAATTTTTTCGATTGGCCCAATTTTTTTGCCTTTACTTCTAATAAATTGATTGCCTCAAAGACATGTTTTCTGATTCTAACCTAGCTTAAGTGATATTAGAAAATGCTAGGATTTGCATTATTTTTTTGAAAAATAGTTAAAGAACTAAAAGACCAGTAACTCTGTATTTAAGATTTAGTCAAAAAATGAGCAACTATCCCTGTATCTCAAGTCTCTGTCAGTAAAATATCTTATGATAAATTGTTGAAAAGTTTAACTCTACATTTTATCCTTGTAAGTATAGAGTTTCATTATAAGATCAGTGTTTATGGCTCAGAAACCTGAACCATGACAAAATTACAGGAAAATTGTTTATCTTTGAAAGAAAGGTTTTGATGTGCAGTGAACATTAATGGTACTTGGAGGCACAGATTCAACTGTGAACTATGAAATTTGCTTAACACTTGTGCAGAATAAATCTTGATTTTTTCAATACCAAGAGTTTTTCTTTCTAAACCAATTGTCATCAGGGCCAAGAGAGACACTCACACTTTAGATGGATTGATTTTTTTCAACAAGAATATTGGAGTTATAAAGATAAAAAAAATTGTATCTATTTCCAAAGCAAGATCAGAATGGAAGAAGATTCTAAAGCTGCCCTTGGCCCACAAAGGACTGTTGAATCAATAAAGAAGAGGAAGAGAGCATAGAGTTTGGTAGATTGATTATCTTAGCTGTTGTGTCAAATTCTGCTGTTGCCTCATAAAGTTTCTGCTGAATAATGCTGCCATTGGTAGTTTTAAAATCAATAAAAATGTGTTGGTATTGAATTCTTTCATTTTCTTTAAAATCTGCCTAATGGTATGCATTTAATTATTTGAGTCTTGACTAAAAACCACTATGATATCATCCAATAATGTTTTGACATGTAGTTATCTCTTGATACTTTGTTGAATTAATTATTGGATGTTACAAGGTGTAGATTTTTTAGTTCCATGTTTTTAAATGTTCTTTGGTAAAATTTTAATATATTTAAAATTGTTTTAAAAAAGAACATTTGAGGGGGTAAACAGTATTAACTATTGTATTCGGAGAATACAAAAAGAACAGTATTAACTATTGTATTCGGAGAATAATTTTACAATAATTGTAATAGTCCTATGGTCTTTTTTAAAGATCAGACAGAGCCCTCTTCATATTCATTAGACATGAGAAGAAAGCGGTCAGATCTTGAGTGCTTTATTTAAAAAAATTATTAATATGCATTTTTGTTAGCGCAAATCACAAATGTGATTGATATTTTTATATTTTTAGAAAATAAACTGATTTTTGTGAAATTTTCTTTTCATTTTGTGGTATTTATTTCCTTTAATGACAGCTTTGGGATTTATTCATATGCAGCTAATGGAAAAATATTTTCATTTGGTTAAATTCATTGGTACCAAAAATTCACATAATTACTTAATGCACAGTCTTTATTTCTTCTAAAGTTCCTAAAAGATTTTTTATATTAGTGCAAGTTTTTATAAAACATCAATTATTAAACTTCAGAATTTTAATTTTTGAAGAAAACTTTGAATCATGTAAATTTTTCTAAATTTCTTATATTAACTTTCTGATGATTGTTGGATTATGTTAAATACTGTAAATTATTTATCTATAAGTTCATTTGAAAATTCAAGTTATTTTTACTAAAATATCCATAGGTATTTGATAATGGTATAGTTTACATCCTTGTCTATATGTAAAAAACATTGAAATATTTAATTTTTAAAATATAATTCTCTAAAAATTTTTTAATTTTTAAATTCTGAAAATTTTTTCTTCTATTTTGATATTTCACGTTCAAATCTTTCACTTGTTTAAGTTGTGAATTAAAATCAGTTTTACTTAAACAATTCTTTAATTGCTTCTTTTTGATTTAAAGGAACAAATAACTTAACAGAAAAAATATTATAAAACATTTGAATACCTGCTATGCATTGCTGGACGAGAAAATTTTGTCATGTGTTTGACCACACACACACACACACACACACACACACACATATATATATATATATATATATATATATATATATATATATATATATATATAATATTTTAATATATTTAAAATTGTTTTAAAAAAGAACATTTGAGGGGGTAAACAGTATTAACTATTGTATATATATATATATATATATATATATATATACATATGAAAGACTGAAAGACATCATGATGAAGAAAACTCTCAAGTCTTGTACCAAGTCAAGATATGCCTTTAGAAACCTTAACATATCTCCTATTATTTAGTAGCAATTGGAATCAAAATTGGATTTTCAATTTATAAAATCTTAGACTATAGATATCTTTGACTAAGTTTTCTGCATATGTTTGTCTGGGTATGCTTTTTATGTGATTCAGCTAAAATTGTCTACAAATGACCTTCCAAAAGCTGTTGAAATTCAATTGGCCATATTGAAATTTCCAAATCTTTATCTATGTTTATAAAACTTTAAGTAATTTAACATTTAATTTTATGAAGAGTTCTTGGTTGTAATTCACTAACTATAAACTTTTCCTTAATCTGATTATCACTAATATATATATATATATAAATCAAATGATTGCTGTTTTATTTTCCTTTATAAAAAAAATCATCCTTAAAAATATAAATTTTCCTTAATAAAGGTTTAATCAAATTGCTTTCAATAGATATATAAGATAATCATTTTTTGAAAGTAAAGTAGTTGGGGAATTTTTTATTTGATATAACTTAATGTATTCTAATAAAATTTTTAATGTTATATTTATTAATCTATTTAGTATATTGCTTATATCATATTTTATTTCCATAGAAATTCAAAGTTGGTGGGAGATCCCAGCTGTGGCCCATTTCTGTTACGTATTCAGAGCAGCTTTTAACCTGATTTACTTTGATGTTGCAGTAAGAAATATTTACAAAATTAATTTAAATACTTATGATATGAATTTATAATTATTTTACTAATTTTAATTAATACTACAGGAATTAGAAGCAGCTATTCTTGATTTACAAGATCCTGAGATGTCTATTTCATTTGAGCAATTGGTCACACGACTTGTGCAAGGTTGTTTTAAAGAGGGTGAAGTTATGTAAGTAAATAAATATCTGTTCATTGTTCTTGATTATTTCAATTATTCATGGCAGTTAAATTTTTAAGTAAAAATTTTTTATTTAAAATTTAATATTAAAGTAAATTTTTTTATTAAATATATATTGCTTTAGTTAATTTGCTGTTTAATAAATGACAAAAAAGCTTATTCATATTATTTAGGAAACATATTTTTCAAATTATGAGGAGATTTATGCCTTTGCTCCTTTTCTTAAATTTTTTGACCTTATACCACTGAATAAATGCTAAAATAATTGATAGAGATCTTAGGTTTGAGAAAATCAGCTGTGTATAAATATATTAAGTGCATTCAAAAAGTAAATTATACTAGAACAATATAAGTCAAAAAACACTTCACTCAGAAGTATGGTATAATACAATCTGACACACACACACATATACAACATACTATTTTGCCACATTATCTCACTGTCACTACAGGTATTTGTCAGAACATAGCACAAATCTCGTTTTGATGATAGAAATTTGTTCCTTGGTCTTTGAGCTATTTTAGAGCAGCTGTTTGAACCTGGTCATCATGGGAAAATTGCTTTCTACCTTAATATTCTTTGAGCTAGCCGAACACATGAAAGTCACAAAGTGCCAGATCGTAATTGTTCGGTGGATGCTTCCAGGTCTCCCATATAAAACTGCAAAGCAAATTCTGTGCTGTGTGTGCCTTGTGATGTTTTGCATTGTCATGCAAGAGGACAGCGCCTTTACTTAATTTTCAGTATCACTTTTTTTTCACAGCTTTGCACAAACCTCTTTGTGTTTTACAATAGGATTCAGCATTAATGAATATGCCTTTCCGCATAAACTCACTGTAAGCAGCTCCTTCACAATCAAAAAAAGAGTAGCCATGACTTTATTCGTCATGGAGGAGCTTTGAATTTTGTTCTTACTGGCGATTATGTGTCTCTCCATTTTATCGATACTTGCTTAGTTTCTTTAGTGAAGTGGTGCACCCATGTCTCATCACCCATAATGATGCAGTTTAAAAAATCATTGATTTCTGCTGAATAATATTGGAAAAATTCAAGGAAAGTTGCAAACCCTGCTGCTTTGAGTTCAAAACTCAAAGAATAAGGAATGCATAGTGAACACAATTTGCGATATTCCAGTTGGTAACAGATAATGTAATAAGCATTTGTCAATGCTAGAAACTTTAAAAAATGATAGTTGAGTCATCTTGATATGCAAGCTTTATTAAAGAAACCATTATAATTGAAGAAAGCCAAGAATTATGTGAATGAAAATTAGTTTCTTATCCGTGAACTTCAACAAAGATACCCCATTGTTATCCAAGATTTCTTTCAGGACTTTTAGAATGTGGCTTCAGATGTGTATGTAAGAAATATTCGATGTTCGACTTACTGAAAATATAATGAATAAAAATTAATATGAAACAAGAAAATGATTCATTTCTGCAGTTATCTCCAAACCAAACATATGAACGGATAAACAATATTAAGGTACTTTTTTGAGGTAAACAATAAGAAAATTCTTTTCTAAATTGAAATGTGTTTTTAAGATTGTAGTTTTGAGACAAGAAAATGGGTTATAATTTTAAATGGTTTTTCATTATTAAAACAAGAAGAAAAATTTCTTTTTAGTATGAATTTTTTTGTTCATGTGTATCATATGTAATGCATATTAAGTATTTCTCTAATAGCCTCTCTTTATTAATAAAATACTAATTTAGCAAAAATATTAATTTTAAAATCTATCAGTTTTCTATTTTGCAAACTTTTAATTTTTAGGAACTATCTTTTCACTTCTTACTAGTTGATAAAATAAGTAAGTGTCTATTGTGTAAAATGCCAAATAGCATGACTAGTATTAGTTTTTAAAATAATTTAAACAAACAGTAACATGTGTAAACACTTTTTTACACTTTATTGTATTTAAATATTAAAGTAACTTATCACATAACAGATTTATATTACATTTGGATTTATTTTTATATAAAAATTGTAATTAAAATAAAAGCATTTTATGTGTATACATTAGAAAAAAATGAACAAGTTGTTACTTGTATAGTAAAAATATCCGCATTGAATTTTAACATTTAGTTAAAATTAAGTCGTTAGAAGTTATGCATTGAAGCTTAGTTTGTTTAATTCCAGGTTTTTAATTTTGTTTATTTAAAAGCTCCAATTTACTTGTAAGTTACATAATTGAAAGAATAGAACTTTAACTTTGTTGCTCTGTTTTTAAAAATTAACATTAATGTTAATCATATCTCATGAGAAGCAAAAGTGTAAATGCAGGTCTTAAAATATCAGAAAAATTCTGTAGTCATTAAAAGTCATCATCAAACTGTAGTCAACTAAATATGAAAAATAATTATATTAAGGAATTCATTACAGTAGTTTTTTTTGGCTCATTTAGGAACCACATCAGCTGATGGAATTTAATCTAAAATATTAATCACATTATGTTAAAGAATTGAAAAAGTTTTGAGTGAAGTTTAAATTATAGTTTTTGGAACTGATGGTTGAAAATGTATTCAGGTTCTGTAAAAACAAGAGTTCTTTATATATCATCTACTATATAAAGCAAGGGATTCATTTTCTTATAATGATGTTGCATTATTATTCCAAAAAGAAATGGAATTTACTGCTTAAACTTTCAAAATATATTGTATGAAAATGTACTAAATTTAGTTGAACATTTTTGACAGAAGTTTAATATTTAGTTGATAAATAAAATTCACTATCAAATTAAATTTAAAGGAAAAAAGGTAGAAAAATATAGCTAAAAGATATAAAATTGATTTAATGAATCCATAAGTCAGTATTTGTAACGATGTATTCATGAGACAGTAATTCATATTTTTGTACACATTAATTGCTATCACTTAAATAACTTCAAGTTATCATAAACTGAAATGTTTTGGCTTAATGCATCTCTTAAGGATGTATTTAAATTTTTTTTGTGTAATGGAAACTTTGCGTGATATTTTTTAGAATAGAAAAAATTTTGGATTTTTTTATTCCCATTCAAAAAAAATTTTGGATTTTTTTTAAAAAATAAATACTTGTTAAAAGTTTTGCATTCCATTGCTTATATGATTAAAAATTTTAGTGTATTATTTTTGTGTAGTCCAGGTTAAATAAAAAAAAAGTCCAGAATGATTAAATTGAAATACATAAAATAAATTGCTGTCTAATAAATTAATAAATCCTGAGAAATAGTTCATTGTACATTCTGTAGTATTTTCTATTAACAAACTTCCTTTCAAAGGTCCTAGTGAGAACTTATATTTTTCTCAAAATAATGAATAAAAGGAAATTTTATGTTAGTTAAATGCAACTTCTTGATTTAAAAAATTTAATATTAAATACTCTCTGAATGAGATCTTCTTTTGTAGATCTTCTATGTTTTTCCTTTTTTTTTTAGTCCTATTCATAAGTAATTTGATAAATTACAATAAAAATATTATAATTATATTTATGCTGAAAATTTTTTATTTCTTAATAGAAATAACTACCACTAAAAATTTAAAAAATAATAATAAGGTAAGAAAGTGACAAAGAGAAAGTTTAAATTTATAAGTATTTCAAATTTTGATAAAAGTATTTCTTTTAATAGACTTTTGAAATTCTTTACAAGTTTCTGAATATTAAAACCTGTAACTTAATAAACATTTAATGTACAAGATATTTGTTAGCTCAAGTTTATGAAAATCTAAATTTATATAGATGATAAAAAAGGTCAAACAATTTAATCCATATTTGTCTAAAAAATACTGAATATTGCAATTGTGCTATATCTAATTTGGATTTTTAAAATTTTTATCAAATTGTGGAATTTTGTTTACTATAATCGATCTTGTGGATATTTAAAAAATAAAAAAGATATTTAAAGCAATGTTTTTCGAATTAGTTCGCAAGTGATTTCCATGTATGTTTCAATATAATTTCAGAAATGTTATAATTTTTTTGAAAGTTACTTTTCTAAATGTATAGTTAAATTTTTGGGGAAAACTACTGAACTTTTCTCAAGCCTTTTAAAAACTACTGAAATTAAAGGATCATTGTAATAAATATTTACACTTTAATAATTTTAAAATTTGAAAAAAAACCCTCAAAAGTTGATTTTATTTTTTCCTTAGGAGTATAAATCTGGAAGAAAAATTAAAGGAATTGTTGGAAGAATATTGTGATGATGAAAATACCTTAAACATTACTTCTTTATGTGTTCTTACACCTCGATCTAAGGTTGAATTGTTATTAAAACTGTGCCAAATTCGACTAGATATTGCTGTTTCAATGGATGCTATTAAGGTATCACTATTACTTTCATTGTAAAGTTTAATTTTCTAAAAATAATTTTAAAACTGTTAAATATTTTACTAAGAATTATGTGTAAAACTATCTACATGAAAATTTTACTCATTTATTGTAATATATATGTGAAATTCTGGTTTATATAATTTGAATCATTAAATCAAATGAGATATAAATATAAAGTGAAATTTTTTTTTTAAAAAAAAGGCAAAATAGTTAAAAATTGGTATTTAGATCCATTAACTCTAGAAGCTGAAAATGTAGTCGAAATGAAAGAGAAAAATGTGTCTTATTGATATTAGTTAAAAAAATTTTCCATTTAATATAAATACTTTCAGGATTATTTAGTTTGTAGCCACAATGTAAATTTAGTTTGTTTTGTCATTACAAATAAACAGAGTTATAAGTAATATAAAAGAATTTATTTGGATTTAAATAACTTATAGTATTTAATTTGAATTTATTGAAGATTGGAAATATTTTTGCAGGTTCAAAATTCTTCATTATTTGTTATAAATTACAGATTTATTTTACATAAATATGAGATAAATTCACTCAAAATTTTTATGAGAAATATTTTCACTGGTTTAAAATTTTTACTGGCTTATTTATACTTTTACCTTTATTTCATTGCTTGAATTTTACATTTTGTTAAACTTTAATGGATAATTTTGTTGTGATATCACTATATTTATTAAAATTTATTTGTAAAGCTTTTATCAACTAGAGATATTTTCCTAAATGTTAATGTCCATAAAATATTATCATCAAAAAATGATATATTTACTATAGATTTTTTTTTTTTTTTTTGAGAAATGAGAAAATGTATATAACATAAAATAATTAGAATGGGCATTTGAAAATATGTCTTATAATTATGTTACATATAGTAGTGAATATGTAAATTAACATATCAAGAACTATTACTGTTTTCAATATTATTTGAAAAGAAATTAAACATCGTAGTTATTAAAGTTATTTTTAATATGACATTGCTTATTTTGTTGTAATATTTAAAGGATATTCCTGCAGAAGTTATGCAAGCAAAATGCATAGGTCAGGACAGCCAGAATTGTTCATATTGGTATTTCAATGATGAACGCCTATATAAAGAAAATCTGTCAAAAACTGGGTAAGATAATTGTAAAAAATTGAATTAATTGAAAATAATTGTGAAAATTGATTTGTCACATATGCAGTTTGATTCTAATGAGTTCTATTTAAACTATATTAGAATATATTTTAAATATTAATAAGAATTATGATTAACGATCAGACAACTTCAATTTATTCTTTTATGATCTAAAATCTAAATACCATTTTCATTCATTCCAAATAAACCAAATTTTTTTCAGAAATTTTTCATAGAATTAAATTAGGTATGGGAGATTGGTTTAATATTCTGCTTTCTTGTTAGCTAGATTTTTGTTACAAAAGATGCCACATTAATAAATGTTCAATGGTTCAATTACAATCAATTGATTAATATTCAATGTGGCATCTTTCTCAACAAAAATCTTGCTAATAAGAAAGCAGAATATTAAAACCAATCTCCTATATCCAATTTAATTAATAATTAGGTAGGAAAAAATTGTTTATTCCCTTAAATCTTTTTATATATATATATAATTAAAATAATTAGGCATGTGGACTTAAGATACTGAGGTGTATTTATATAAATAGATCTTTTAGCATCCTAATGCTTCTTTTTTTTTCTTAAAAACTATTTATTTTATTAATCAAACCAGAATAAATTTTTAAATGCCCTTTTATAATTCAACCACATCTTATGAAATCCTTTTCAAATTAACCCTTGATCATTTTGTTTCATAAATCTTCAACTAAACATTCTTGATTCAAACTATATAAATATTAAACAAGTTATTATAACAAGCCATTATTAAACAAGTTATTCCTAATCTCTTACTTATTCCTGATGAAATAATACATGATAGTTTAGATTTTTTAAATTAAGTGATTAACACTTATTTTAGTGATTAACACTAAAATAATGTTTAGCAGAGTTATTATTTTTAAATTTCAATTATAGCTATAACACTATTTGTGGCATTGTACACTTACCACAAAAAGTAAATAGTAAAATGAAACAAACACGCACACACACACACTGCCCATAAAAGTTTTATTTGAAGATTCAAAAAGAAAAGCTTATTCAAAAGACTTGAACATATTTATGCGATCAAATATCAGCAGTATGTTAAGTAGTAAAAATGTCATTTTTCTGAAACTAATCTGTTTTCTGTACTTGAGCACATGTGTATAACATGTATATCTGCATTCTAAATGATAGAAAATTTATTTTCTAATTAAATATTAAAATTCAATAATAAGTTTCAAGGAATGTCAGACTTTATATTTAGCTCAGCTTTATAATTTATTTCATCCAAGAAATGATGATAGAAAGAAAGAATTTTTTCTTTTACTTCAGTCCAATTAAGAACAATTATGAAATCACAAAGGAAATTTTGTTGTGACCTTGGTGACCCACAGGTTCTCTCCTATTATATAATTAAAATTGCTGCATTGTTGGTATAAAATAGTTTAGATAAAAAAAAAATATTTGGATAGTGTTAAAGTACATTAAGATTATGTTAATCTGCAATTTATTATCTTTAAAATGAAATATATTATAAATAGTTTTTTTTTTGCTATATTTTTGGCAGTTGAATCTTCATTCTATAAACATATTGAATATGATATAAAAAATTAAAATTAGGCTTATAACTGTTAATAGTTTTTCTGTACATTATCATGTATAACATTTAATCATTTAAAATTTCTCTAATATTTTCTTTATTTCTTAAAAATATGTAGTTAGATATTTTTAAATATATATTTAAAATTGGAATTACTTTTGAAATTTTTTTGTTTTCTCAAATTTTTTTAATATAAAACATATAGCACTTTAATGCACAATACATAAATTTGTTTCATTTTATTCTTTTACTATTTGTTCATTTATCTTTCTTAGTTTGCTATTATTAGAAATGTTATAAACAAGTATGAATGCAGTTTTAATTTGTAATTTATATATTGTGCTTAATATTTCTCATTTTTTTCATTATGTTTAGAAATTTTTAAAATATTGTATAATTACAAGTACCGAGAACTAATTATTTTAAAATGATTTTTTAAAAGTATTTTTTGTTGGTTGATACATTATGATAAAAAATTTCAATGCTTTTTTATAAGATGGTTAAAAATTAATGTATGGTTATTATATTAAAAATAAAAATGCTTATCTTTAATAGTAATTCAGAGTTAGATTTTGAGGACAAAGTTGGATTTTTTTAGTTAACAAGAAATAAATAGTAAAATAAAAATTGTTTTTTTTAATAAAGACCAATTAATTTTGTCCAAAATAGAAAGAATTTTGTTTCTATAAATTCAGGCATACTTAATTCTTTTTAATCAAATGTCTAAATTATTATATAATGCTTGTATATGTAGTTGAAATTTTCATCTAAAACAAAAGCAAAGTTTAATCACATTTTCATAAAATTTGCAATTTAAAGCATTTAATTCAAAAGAAAATTAAAGTAGCTTCAGTAATTTCTTTTTTTTTAAATCTAATTTTGTAAGGCAAAATAATAATTTTCATGAGGATCTCACAAGTTTCAGCTATCAAACTGTAATAAAATGATTGAAAATTAATTATGAAGATAAATTTGTAAAAGTAGGAAAAAAAAATAACTTCTTTTCTTTTCCCTTTTCTTTGATAGTTATAAAAAATGTATTTGTGGAAATTTATAATTCCTTAAATTATATTGCAAAAAAGTTCTTTTTTGAAATTTTTGAAAAATTTTAATTTATAATTCAGTAACTTAGTTAGATTTTGGGTAAAGAAACATCTTACTAAGTAGTATAGTAAAATTTTCACAATTAAAATCTTTTCAAAATTTTAAAGTCAAGCTAGCTGCAGAATGGTTAGCAATCTGGTTCTCGTTTCAATAATTTATGTGTTCAAATTCTTTATGGGGTTTAGATGTTGGTAGTTTTTCAAATTCATTTTTAAACTGTAGGTCCAATCTAATTAGCTCTCGTGGCAAAAAAATATTGAGCAACAGTACATAAGTTTATTATATTGAATTACAAATAGAGGTTTCAATTTAACTTCACCTCTTTTGTTTGTTATTTTTACTATATCATTTTTATGTTCATTGGAAATGTAAGTGACATCTCTTTTATTGTGCCACTTTGCAGTCATCACACCATTAATATACTTTGCTACTGTTTATTATTTCATCATTTTTTTATTTACCTCTTTTATAAATGCCTTCCTATTTTTTTCTGATTGTCCTGTGAAATGAACTTTCCTATCAATAAGACATTTTGCCATTTAACTGTTATAATGTTCATAAATATGATATGTCTTACATCTAGCATTCTCTCTAGTAAATTCATAACTTTTTTTGAATGTCCTTTTTCACAAGAATCATCCAATATGCCTGTAAATACCATAAATTTCAGAACCATACCATCAGGGACTGTAATCATGAACTGATGTTGTTACTGAAGGCATATTTATGACATTTATTTGGTACATTCTGTCTTGAATATAAGCCTACACTCCTGCATTGAACAAATTCACCATATCTCTTACTTTATACTATCAATCCTTTGGAAGTTCTTTATTATGATCTAGGATTTTTGCAAAGTGCAATGCCTTCAGTAACAACAAAAGTTGATTCCTGCTCATATTTTCTAAAAATGCACATAAACCAAATGATTAATCCATTTTCCAAAAATCTTGTATATGACTGATTCATATAGTTCTCATATGTATTCTCAATCCGACAAATACCAAAAGTTCCTCCATTGTGGTGTCCTTCCAAACATTGATGTGAGAATATTTATATTTTTCATGTCAAAAAAGTACTTTATATGCAAAATCATTAATTTTAGCAACTATTTCTTCCAACATACCATCAGTAAAAATTTGGTGAAAGAACTCTATAGGATTGTTACCTGAAACAGACTGGAGCAAACACTCAGATTTTATGACAGGAAACTTTTTTCATTGATGTTGAATTATTTTCTCAAATAATGTTTTCCACCATAGTTGAATCACCCTGCTGACATAGTTAAATCATTGAATCAGCCTCCTGCGTGATACATTCTTCATCTTTATCAAAATCCAAAATATCAAGGGTTCCAATTGGAGGAACAAATTCTTTGTCACTGTCATAACTAAAATTGCTCGAGTACTCATCTGATAGCTCTTCAATAAAATTGCTATTTCATTATCTGTTAGAGCCCTATATTGAACTTTTCTTTTTTTTCAAGCGTGAAGAACCTGCTTTATATTATCTATTACTCATATCAAAAGATTCTTTTTTAGTAAAAAGTAAAACAATTTCAAAACTACATTATTTTCTATTATGTAGTTACCAATTATCATTCCATGCCAATACCAGAAGAAATGCCCTGCATGCAATGCCATGTGAACTGGAGAATGAATAATAAATATGATTTTCCCATGCTATTGCATGATAGGCTCCTTGCTGATAACACAATGCCACATGCTAGTGTGTGATTGGCAGCCAGTGTGTTAAGCAAATAAATTTCTGTAATTAAAAATTGGTTGGAACTCAGGAAATATAATCTTTTGGAGGCTTCTCTTTGCATTAGACTTAATTGTAATAAACTAATTTTCACCTTGAGAGACTTTTTTTTGACTTTTAGAAATGCAGTTAAAGAAATATGGTGCCTAAATACCAAAGTTCATTCATTAGATTTACATTAACATTCTCTTACATTATTATCAATATATGATGGTTTAGGACTAAATCTGAAACTTCTAACGCAAATTTTAAAAAAGTCAGAAACTCCTGAATATTTATCAGATTACATTAAAACCTTTTTTTACTGGTTTTTTAGAGTTTTGCTTGGTATACTTTCAAAAGGTATAATTTTCATGGATATAATGTTGAATAGTTCGTATCAGTGGAAAGATTCCTCAAGATTTTTTCTAGGAAATTTTTGGGCTGGTGTCATAACACATCCTTTTATTTACATATTTTCTAATGGCATCATTGCCAAATTTTTAATCAACATTTTAAATGAGATTAAATTTTTTTTATGAGATTACTATAATAAATTTATGAGAAAAAAATTTACATGCTGTTAAACAAATTTTAAGATGCATATAAATAGCTAGTGCTTGTTATTGGAATTATGATTTTTGTCCCCTTTGTGTTCAGCTAGACATCTATTCTAAGCTGAATTTTTAAAATACTTATGCACAATATAATCATTTGAATAGAGACATGTTTGTATTTATTTATAGCTATTTATATTCATGTATGAGATAAATTTAATTTATTTTAAGTTTATTTTAAATTGTGGTAAAACCCAAATGTTTTACCACTTTTAAAATAAATCTCATTTACATAATATTGATTTGAAAAAAGAGAGTTTATTCATTAAATAAATCACATTTTCTGTTGCAACTTTCAGCATAATACAAATTTGTGTATATTTGTATATAAAAACATGGTAGAATTTCTTCCATAAGAAAATGTATTTTATTCTATTTTTATGAAAGAGAAACTAGGCTATTCCAGTTTTGACCTTTGGAGCACAGAGCTATTTGGTTAATTTGTGACAGTGCTAGAAACAAATTTAGTGCTAAAAACAAATGATAATATTTCATTTCATAGATTTTCACATCATAGATTTGTTGTGAAAACTTAAAAATAATAAATTTAAAGCATTAAATATATTTTGAATCACATTATAGTAGGTTGCCATGCATTATTCTGCTTAAATCTTTTTTTTTTCCAATGTGTTTAGAATAAACAGCACTATATATCCAGTGCTAGTGCTAATATGTTTAATTTTATTTCTTTTAGGAAACAAAAAGCAGCCGAAAAAAGTCACAAATCTATCAATCAAGTTATAAAAAAGTAAGATTTTATAAAAAATATATTGTATGATTATCATTAAACTCTTCTATTTAATTAATTATTTTGTTTTCAAATGAATTATTTGTTTTCTACTGAGGTCTTATTTTAAAGAGATGTTTTAGCTGTCTCAAATGTTTTTATATTTGTTAGTATAATTTATTAAATACGGTATAATCATATTCAACAGACAGGGAATTATAATAATTGATTATTGTACAAATTATGATTTGTCATTTTATATCAAAATTATATTCAATATTTTTTATAGACAATATGTTAAAAATTGTATTTTCAATTGATCCTATTCTAGTGCAAATATATTGATCAAATAATCATTAGGGATTAAAAAAAGAGTAGCTTTTTTTTAATCTTTAATTGAAAAGATACAATTTTTCTTATTTTGAAAATGATCTCTAATAGCTTTTATTTAGTTTTTAAATAAAGCCTAACTTTATTAGATTACATTTTTCTTAACCGACTCTGTCTCAGAATATTTTATGAATCTGTGAAAAGTGTTCCCTCCTCAAAACCAGTTGTACTTTTTCGTTCATTACTTATTTCCCTTGAACTGGTCAAAAATTGTCGGTTATTTCTTCGCTCTCTATGGGAAAATTTCTTATTTCATGAAAACTGTCACAGCGGAGAATTCGGGAGGAGGATGTCACTTTCCACTTTACTACCCTATATAGGGTTGTAAATATTTAGCAGTTTACTAGAATGAATAGTATATCCAAGTAAAAATAATAAATAACTATTTATAGTGTAATTTAAAATAAAATTTTTTTATATTTATTACGGTTATTTCTTCGCTCTCTGTGGGAAAATTTCTTATTTCATGAAAACTGTCACAGCGGAGAATTCGGGAGGAGGATGTCACTTTCCACTTTACTACCCTATATAGGGTTGTAAATATTTAGCAGTTTACTAGAATGCATAGTACATCCAAGTAAAAATAATAAATAACTATTTATAGTGTAATTTAAAATAAAATTTTTTTTAAGTGTTTTCATGTTAGCTTAGTAAATAATATGAAGTATAAAGGATAACAATTACCCTTAAATAATTGTATTGGACTTTATATCTCTGTTTGATTACTAAACGTAATTTTTTGCTAATTTAAATTGTTAAGGCAGAAATTTATTAGTTAAATTACTTTTTCTTAACTCGAAACTGATCAGTCTTAGATAAGATATCATTTGTCATATATTTTGGGAAAAAAATGCAAGAAAATTAATTTTATTTGTTAATCTGTTTTTATCTAATTTCAGCGCATTTACTAGTTTAAACTGTTATAATTAATGTATTCAAACTTAAATAGAAGATTGGTTTATACGAGTTTATAGTAAAATAATCTTTATTACTTAGTTTCGCAAAAGTGTAAAAGAGAAATGATAAAATTATAATGAGTTACTTTCTTTTTGTGTGTGTGTGGACTTTTGATTCCATTTCCTTAAAATAATATCTAACAACATGCTAAGACTTCATTTTTATTAAAATACTTTTTTAGAATTAAAAAAAGGTTTTTATTCATAACATAATAATACTATGAATAAAAAATGTTTATAGAGTCTCGAATTCAAAGGGACTTTGTATAGAAGAATATAGTCTCTTAAATTAAAAATTTGAATCTTAATAGAGAATTATAAATTTTCTTTGCGTATTTATTCTTATGGTTAGCACTCTTGCCTTCGGTTCAACAGTTCATGGGTTTAAATCCCACCTTGGGTATGGATGTTTGTAGTGGTTTGGAATCCACTTTAAGCTGTAGGTCCAGGTCTAATTAGCCCTCGTGTGCAAAAAGTGACCGTTGAGCGACAAACAAACAAATCCACATTGTTCTTAAATGATTTTTTTTAACGTTTTTATTTTTAGTAATTATTCCCTGTAACATCAAAAGACCGAGAAAAATTTTCATTTCTTGAATGTCAGTGGGATACTACTGATGTGATCTTGAATTTGGAGTAAGAGTATTCCCTTGTAAATAATTTGCAGCATAAATTTTTGTTTCCTCCCCAATCATTTCAATTAGAGTGTTGTTCATAAATAATTAAAAAAATTTCAACAAATCCTCTCGATCGGTAGCTGATACTTTCATTCCAGGTGAAACTGTGAATGAAAAATATAGTGGGACTGGAGTTTCGTTATTCACAGGATACTATTGTCTGACATAGTTAACATCATCGTCAAATTCTTCTAATTCAGAGAAAAATACATAAAACGTAGTTAAAAGAGGAACTTCATCTTCATTGTCATTAGCCATTTTTTAAATGTTTCTTAAAATATAAATGTGACAAAAAAGAACAGTTTTAAATATTTCACTTTTCAATATCAAAATTTATTCTCTTTGAGACTTAAGAATCATTCAAGAAAAGAAAACGCACTTCTAAATTAGAGTATAGTAATGAATCGGTAAGAAACCAGTTTCTCATTCAACTTGAACAATTGAACATCCCCATTCCTTCCTTCCTTAACTAATTGGAAATATCCCTAATCATACATGAAGTCACACATGTGATGAGTTATCTTTGTTGAAATGGATTCTTGATGCATATGGGAAACTGCTTGAAATAGTACTATTGAAAGTTTATAAAAATTGTAGGGAAAACAAATTTAATACCTCATCCTTTAATATATTCAAGTTTATATGATCATTAATTTCTCAATATTTTCAAAAGATCAAAAGGGTAGTGAATTAGTGAAAAATATTTGAATATTTTTGGAGCTATGTATAACTTCTGTTGCACAATAAAACAATATAATATTATGAATATGATAGAAACAAATCAATACAAAACACAAGTTTTGGTTATCAAATCATTTTTTTTTAAGATTGTAGAAATCCTAATTGTATAAAAATTATTAACTTTATAAACACTTTACTTTTACATAAATAAAGTAGAATTTTGAAAAGAAAATTTCATAAGAACAATTTATTTTAAAATTCTGAACATGGAAAACTACAAAAATTAAGTTAAACAATCAAATTTATATTCCTTAACTATATGTTATATGCATTTTATATTTTTGAAATAAAATATCAAAGTTGAATTTTATTTTAATTTTTCTTAATGTGTACAATATTTTTGTTAAAACTAATAAAGTACTTAATGACTTTGCAGATAATTATTATATCTGAAAAATTCTATTCATTTTTATCTTTTTTTGTAAAAATTATCTCGATATTTTTTTAAAATACAAGGACATTTTTATAGATAAAATGCAAGAACTTATTTCTACATCTTAAACTTTTTTGAGATAGGGCGAGCTTACAAAAAAATTTATTTTCAAAGTGCTGAAATAGCATTAACATTCCACATGCTGAGTTTTAGAAATTTATATATCAAGAATTAAAGTAAAAAAAAATTATGGAAATAGGAAAAGTAATGATTTTTTAAATTGATAAGATATATTTTTAAAGACTTGAAAATTTAAGAAGTTGTATAATTGTTGTAAGCATCTCTCTATTTTTCTATTCTTCAATACATCAAATAATAGTTTAAAAAAAGTTTATTAGTTTTAATTATCAAAAATTTATTTATGTCAGAAAAGTTGTTTTTGTATGAAAAGATTCTTATTTTTTTGTTAGAAATTTAAAGTATACCTGAAACTTTAAACTAATCGGTATTATAAACTTTATTAATATTATTTTGATATTATTCAATATATTGAGACTATTCAATATTAAGTTTGTTGGTCTTCACATAACTAATATATGCCCAGACTTTGTTGCTATTTTTTAATGCAATTTGTTTTTACTAATACAAGTAATATTATATTCTTGCAGAAAAATTGCTTATAATTTAAATATTCTAATATCTTATTTTATATTAAATAAGAACTATTTTGCAAGTTTATATTCAAATGTATTTTTTAAAAAAAATAGTAAATAATTATTGCAGAATTTGAACAACTAATTAAGTTATTTAGAAGCTTATATTTCATTTAGAACTGAATTTTACTTTTGTAATTACTACAATTAATTTCCCTATTTTTATCAAATTTAACATTTCTGTGCTAGCTGAATCTGGTTATAATTAATGCAGATTGAGAAAACTAAACTTAAAAATTCCATGACTTCTGGTCCTATTTTTTATCTTGCTCTTTCATTCAGATGTTTCTGCCTGAGTGAATGTTCTTTTTTTTTTTTATAACTTTAATTCTTAAGGAAACAATTTGTTCGAAATATTTAATATGCTGATCATTACTTTTAAGATTTTAATGAAACAGTCACTATATCAAATACACAATTTTATTTTTAAATGTGACAGATTAATTTTTATTTTACAACAAAAATTTCTGTAGTTAAGATTATTAAATTTAAAAATTTGTTTTTGTATCTAATATTGATTGTTTTAATGATAATTATTTGTTGAACAAACATATTAGTAATTTGTTTGGTTAAAATAACTACTTAAATATGTTTTATAACAAAAAATAATTTTTTTCTGTAAATTTGAAGTTTAATTCTTTATCTGAAGTAAGATTGTGATTTCAACTAATCACTATTATACTAATTGAAAGGAATATCTGCTGAAGAGTATAAAACTATTTTAGACATAAAAATATTTATCAATATTTAGATATTAAATAAAATTCACTGAATTTTCTGAAGAACAATTTACTGTTTAAAAAATTATTGAATCATAAATTTAATTTGCTTTGAAGATATTATAAATTTTTATTATAGAATATTCATTTCCCAAAATATTATCCTTATGTCATATAAAAAAAACTATATGAAATTTATGCAAAAAATTAAATAAAAATTAAAATGTCTTCCAAGTCATAATAGAGATAAGAAATCAGATATATCATAATTTCATTTGTTTATTTTTTATTAGTGAAAATTTTTAATTATATAATATGCAAAAAAAATGTTTCTAATTAATATTCATATATTAAAATAATGATTTTAGTGTAGCAATTAATATTTTCGGTATACTTTAATTTCAATATTATGTTTCTTTCAAAAGAAATTATAGTTAAAACATAAGTATAATATTCTTTGCTTAAACTCATAAACTCAGATGATCATCATGCTATATTATGCTTTAAAATGATACTTCTATTTTATGAACAATATTTCAAATGCATATTAAAAGAAATTGAAGTAATAATGAACTAAAATGTAACATGCAGTAAGCTGATTCTGTAAGTTTTTTTCCCAATGTGCAAAAATAAAACTATAAATTAAATGAATTTGAGTGATTATAACTTAAGACAGTATAGTTAATTATGCAAAATCCATAAATTTTACTAATAAATGCAAGAGCTCTTTCATTAGGAATTAAATATATAATCAACATTTACGAAATTTATGCCCTTATCTCAATCATAACTAGTTTATTAAATGTCATTAAAACAAAAAAACTGAATTAAATTAACTCAAATACATGTAAGTAATTAAGAAAAGAAGGAAAATGGACAAAAATAGACTAGAAAGGAGGCAAGCATTAACAGAAACAAATTAAAAATATATAGAAATATAAAATCTTTGTCCTAATCAAATCACCTTACTTAATTATATTTAAGACTAAAATTTAAAAATATTTATTATACAAAATTGCATTTCGTTTGTAAAATTGTAAATATTAAATTTTAGAGTTGAATCTTGGCGATAATAATCAATGATTTAGATATTTGGCATGAAAATCAGTCCCGTTTTTGGTTTTCAAAAGAAAAGGCTTAGAGAGAAGTGGGGTTCGATTCCATAAGACCCATCTATCAATCCACCCGTTAGGGGGAAAGAGGAAGTGGTTCCTACTGTGTGAAAATGCACATCGCTGGGCACTTTTAGGCTGGAAAATTGTGATGGATCTCTGCCATCGCTGGCCGCTAATTGACCAGTTTATTGCGACGTGTCAGGTACGTCGTGGATGTTGAGTCAGTTAATGTTGGTATATATCTATATTTGCCTTGATGTTAAATTATATCTGTATAATATATATATAATATAAAAATATCTGTTTCTTTGAAATTTTTGTAGTTTTATCAGATTTTAATTCTATTTTCTATCTTATTTAATAACAATTAAATTTTTATTTTTGGAAAAAAAATTATATTGATAGCTTAGAATAAAAAATTTAAATGTATCATATTTAAAATATTATTTTATATAGCCCATTTAGACTTTTTGTTATAATTTTTATTAGATATTTTTTAAATCACGGAAAAACTTTTCAAGTTTCCAAAAAAATATTTAACATTATCAATCTTTTTCTTTAAAAATGATAATAAAATAGGTATTTAAGTTAATACAAGCACTTATCTTCAATATTTGTATGTATTAATTCTTGTTATATGTCAAAGGAATGTAATCTTATATATGTGAAATGGTTATCTAACAAATATTTTTATATGAATATTTTTTCTGTGTAATTTACAGTTAATAAATATTTGCATTTGATGTTAATAAAATTATTATTTTTTAAAAATTACTATAGTAAAAAACGTCAAAGTGCTCGAGAAAAGAGAAATGAATGTCCTAAGGTAGATAATTCATGGTCTATAGCTTGTCATAATTTAAATGATTGGGAAAAATTGGCACAAAAATTTTCTAAGAGTAAAGTGTCTTCAGAAAAAGAACTAGCAAAGGAAATAAAAAATACCTATCTTCCTATCATTCAAGAGGCAGTTACTGAAAGGGTAGGAGTGTTTTTTATTATAATTGTTTTTGTATTTTTAAAATATTTAAATTAAATTGAATTTTGTGAAATTGCAAGTTTAATGATTGGCTATGGTGTTGTGTATATTTATTATTTTATTATAGTTTTAAAAGTGATAAATAAAATAAATACTGCAATTTCTATAATAGAATTGATAGTTGTTTAAATATTAAATTTTAAAATTACAAAATTTTTACAATTAGTTAAAATGTTAAGCAAACTTGTTTAAAATATAATTTTTATACAATATTAAAGTAAACTAAGTGAATTTGGATACAAAATATTTCACATTTCTTTTTAAACTTTTTTCATTTGTATTGTTAATTAAATTTTAGTTTGTTACATAAAGTTTTATATGAATCTTGAAAATTGGTTATCAAGATATATGATAATTGTTATTTAGAAGTCAGCAATAACTTGAATTTTTTGCATGTTGCAAAATTATGCTCTTTACTTTTACTTGGAATCTGATTTTCAGTATCTAATTTCATTGAGTAATTGTTTGCTTGTTGGAAAATATTTTTGAGAAATCATGTGTTTCAAGAAAAATTGTCAAACAGAATAAATATTAAAGATCTTTTTAACATAAATATATTAATGTACGTTGAAAATTTCTAAATACTGTGAAAAATTATCTTGTAAATACTAAGTAAGGTTTTAAAGAGAAATGAAAATTACAATGTGAAATATTCCAATGTGAAGAAAATTTAAATAATAAAGAAAGATGGGAAAAGGATATAGATGAATACTATTGAATATAAGTATAATCAGAATCTTGCAAGGGTCTAAATAAAACTTTTTCCCAACAAATATGTGAATTTAAAAGGAATTTGATTTAGCTAAAATTTATTTTATTTATTAAATACTAATTAATTAAAATTCTAAAATTAATCGTTAAGTAATATTTATATATCTAATATATTCTGATATTTTTTCTATTCCTCTTACTTTTTCTTTCAGTGAGTCTATTGAAATTTAAAATAAAAAAATTGTATATATTAATATCTAGTGATATTTCTCTTGTATTTAAACTGTTTGGGTGTATAAAACTTATCATCATTTATAGAACATAGCATACTACTAGTTCTTGTTATTATATGAACTACTTTATAGTAAGTTTAGAAATTAGTGATTAAAATTATAATAGCATCACTATTGTTTTATCATATTGAAAAATATGTACAATGTTATTTTTAAATTTTTTCTGTTATTGCTTTAGTGTTTTCCCACAGGAAAATAGTAAACTGAAAATATACTTAAATTAAACTCTTCATATTTTACTTTCAAATACACTACAGTTTTATATACACAAGAAATACCATATGGTAATTAGTTTTTCTTTAAAATTACTGTGATTTAGTTTGCTTAGGAATCTAGTCTGTAATTTGATTATTCTTACTTTATTCTAAGATCAATGATTTAATTAAAGATAATAAATTAATAGCAAATATTTGAAGCTAATTTGAAATTATATTTTTTACAGGAACGCTTTTTAAGAAAGAGGTATATTGAATTAGCTCCTAAACGAACATCTTCCAGAATCTCTAAAGTACAAGCACAAAAAAGACTTGAGGTATATTATTTTGTCTTTAATACATTGTATTTTCATATTTTATTTATTGAATTTTAGTGATTAAAATCACACATGGTTTTAAGTTTAAAACCATATCAATACATGAAGTTGCTGGTATTATATATGGATGTAAAGAACTTAGACATTTTAATAGGAACAGAAAGCTGCTGAAGCTGAGGAAAAGAGAAGAAAAGAATATGAAATTGAACTTGCTAAAAAAGAAGCTCAGAAAAAACAGCAAGAAATTGAAGATAGGCGTAAGAGAGCAGAAGAAAGGAGAAAAATTATTGAAGGTACTGTTTTTCTCATGTATTAAGTTCTTAATTAAGAATATTTTCATATTTATTCCATATATACTATTCATTTTCTCTGAAATACATATGAAAATGTGAGCCCCATTTTTAAATCTTAACGATTCTTTTTTCTCTTATGGGACTCACCTTCTTTAAGTTAATATGGGTGTACCAATCTTGACGGCAAGCAAGGGAACTCTTCATTAGTTGCTGTAACTACTTTGTTTACTTCTTGCTTCTCATAGACAATCAAAACTCCCACATGTTGGTTGTGCATGACAACCCTTCCTATGGTTGGTATATTGTGATCCCCAGTTGGTATCTAACAATACTTGTAGCTAGTCTGCTAGGGATCAAGCAAAGGGGTTACATCCTTGGTCTTCCATTAAGGGATTCACTTCTTCTGGGGTGACTCTCAGCATAGAGGTTTTGGGTTGCATCTTGGTAAGTGATGAATTTGGAAATATCGAGAGCCTATGGCTGCCATCCCTTGTAAGGCTTTGTGGTGACCAAAGCCATCGGACCTAAAGCTTTATAAATATCCTATGGGGGGTTTCTAATTCTTTTCTTATTGAATCCAATTCATCTACTCGTTACATGTTGATCAGCACTCCAAGCACTTTTCATGCAATATCGCCTTTTCTAGTACAAAAATTAATCACACCTATAATGGTAACAAAGTATTAAAAAATTACAACTGGAAGATGTTCTTGTTCAAGTTGACTTGAAATAATCTTTGGATAGTCAGTAACTTAAAAAATTTGGGCTCCTTTCCAGTCGAAACATCATTTTATAAAACTTTAAATGAGTCACAAGGTGTTCTTTCTAACCTAGATTTCATGAATATTACAAAAGCAGGATTTTTGGAAGTGTTTCCTGATCAAGGTGTTTATGCTGAACTCATATAAACATTTGATAAGACAGCAAATTTATTCTCACCCTATATGACTTAAATTTTCAGGCACCTGTATTACCAAAAGCTGTAAAAGCAGGTTATATAAATTCCAAACTTCGTCCTTACATCCTAACTCTTTTAGATGTTTCAAATGTCAGAGATATAGTCATTTTCAACAGGTATGTAGAAATATGGGTCTTATATGTGGAAAAGTGCACAATCTTGTCATGAAATTAATGTAGAAATTTTCAAATGTTGTAACTGTTCTGGTTCAAATGCTGCATATTCCAAATCTTATCCTATATGGATCTTAAAAAAATTTATTGCAGCCAAAATAAAACACAAATTATTACTATAAGTTATTTGTCAGAAGCAAGACAAATAACTAAAAACAGAATACCAAAAGTGGTGTCTCCTACTCTACTGCCGAGGTGGCAGCCAAATGGTTAGCGCTCTTGCTTTTGCTTCAGATGCTCGTGAGTTCGAATTCCACCTTGGGCATGGATGTTTGTAGTGGTTCAGAATCCACTTTAAACCATAGGTCCCGATATAATTAGCCCTCATGTGCAAAATGATCGTTGAACGACAAACAAACAAACCTAATCCTCTACTTTGCAAATTGAAACTAAAATAAACAACCTTCCAGTAAAGAAAAATAGCTTACCAGTATCCACGCCACTTTCAATTTTGCAATCTAAACTCTCTACTATATCTTCAATTACCAACAGAATTAAGAAACCTGCATTAACTTCTAATAAATCTAAAATTGATGATACAAAAATTAAAAAACTAAAACCTTGTGAAAAAAGCTACAAAAGAACAATAAATATATCCTGTTCTGAAACAGATATGGAAATGGACTCATCTTCTACTTCCCTGATCATTTCTAAAGCAAAAAAGGAAAAGCACGGACTATTGAATAAAAACCTGCTCAGGGTGACTTCAGTAATTTCATGAAACTGTTGTGGTCTTGCAAAAAAATTTTCCATGTAAAAGACTTGATCTAAGAAATGCATTTGATTTGCATTGCATTACAAGAGACTTATTTAAAACCATGAAAAGACAATGAAAATGGATCTGATTAAGTAACTGGAGGTGTTCCTCTCTTAATTCCTCATCTGTAATCTCTCTACATACAAATTTGCAAGCAGTTGCAGTTAGAATCTAGTCATCCAAGTTAATAACTATTTGTACACTATACTTGGCATCAAATACTCATATAGATGATAGAGATCTTGATAAACTTATACAAAACTATACCTGTACCTTTTTTTATTATTGGAGATGTCAATAATCATATTCAATTGTTGAGCAGTAAAAAATGTAAATCCTAGAGGCCGACAAATTAGAGTTCATTCATACTCAAATTCTTTGTCCGCTTAATAATGAAAAAGAAACCTACTTTCATCAATAAAATAGAATTTTACCCTAATTGAACTGAGCTCATTGTTTCTTGCTCTAATTACACTGAACCTTTTCTTACTCATAAGAATTAAACTGAATGCAAGAATTTAAGATTTCAAACAATAAAACATCTATATTACAACATTGATCTAACAGTCCTTGAATTACATAAAGCTTTAGCCATTATCAAATAGACTTCTTCTGGTCCTGATGGAATAACCTGCTATATGCTTCAGCATCTCTCTGAAAATTCTCTTAAAAATACTCTATACATGTTTAACTGCATTTTAAAAGAACATATATTTCCAAATATTTGATAACAAGCAATTATTATTCCAGTATCAAAGCTGGATAAAGATCCAAAAGATCCACATTGTTACACATCAATAGTCTTGGTTAATTACCTGTACAAACTTTTTGAAAGAATTGTTAATGTTCGATTGTTACACATCCTGGAAAAGAATCTCTCCTTGTTAAAGTAGCTTTAGAAAGTTATGATCTATAGTTGATAATTTACCGTCACTAGAAATATATTCCCTTTGTCTTTCTAAAGTGAAATCATTTAATGCCAATTTTCTTTGATGTATACATAAAACCTATGATTACACCTGGAGATATGGTATTTTAAAAAATCTCTGACTTTGGTTTTAGAGGAAATTTATCAATTTTTATGTAGCAGTTTTTAAAGGAAAGACTTTTTATTATGATTGTGAAACACTTTCTCCAATAATTTTTGTCAACAAAACAGGAGTTTCCCAGGTGCTGTTTTAAGTGTAACACTCTTTGTTTTGGCTATCATCCCAATGTATCAGTAATTCCACAAATTGTGCAAAATATATTGGTGATATACAAATTTCATGGTATGCAAGAAATGTGAATCTCATTGAAAGACAACTCTAAATGGCTATTAACAATATTATTGAGTGGGTTTAATATTTCTGCACAAAAGGCAATTGGTATGCACTTCTGCAAATATCTTCTTCATCGTGACTCACTATTGATTCTGAATGGCACTCTTATCCATTTTCAAGATCAAAGTAAATTTCTTGGTATTATATTTGATAAAGATTTGACTTTCCTTCCACATATTGTCATTCTTGTGGAAAAGAAATCTTCAGTCCTTAAACATTTTAAGAACTCTATCTAATAATCTTGGGAATCAAATCTTTCATCTTTGCTTAATGTCTACTGAAGTTCACCTGATCTATGATAGATTATGGAAGTATAGTATATGGCTCTGCTTAACCGTCTTATTTGAAATGCATTAATTATATTCATCATCAGTCTTCTTTAAGATTATGTTTAGGAGCCTTCTGAACATTTCCTTTACTAGTCTATATGTGAAGCCTTTTGAATCATCACTATCATGCAGAAGAGAAAAATTGTCTCTGTCTTATTATTTTTGAATTTTATTCAATACTAAACATCCATTATGTGAGGAATTATTAAATAGCAATAATAAATGCCTTTTCAAAGCTTGTCCATCATGTATTCCTCATTTTAGAGTACCAATGCAAAATAAACTACTAGATGATTTAGGTGATTTTGCGTTTACACAAATACTTTTTTTGATCATCCTCCGTGGATAGAAGACTGCATACCTCACATTTTAACTAGTCATTTGGGAATTTTAACAACTCAAATTTCTATAGCTCAAGTTTGAAATATATTTTTAATGAACATCAACGATTTTATTAATCATATAATCAAAGTTTTACAGATGGTTTGAAATTTCTAAATTATGTGGGATGTACATTTATTATTAAAGACCTTATATTTAACTCTACTCTTTTATTTTGTATTCTCTTCCGAAATTTCAACTATCTGTTTAGCAGTTAAATACATTGATATTAATGAAATTCAAAAATCCATTTTACACACAGATTCTATGAATCTTTTACCATCTTTATAAAATCCAACTACTGATATCCTTATTAAAGAAATCAAAAATATTCTTTGACAACTAACTTCAAAATAAGCCCAGATTCTATTTTCATGGGTTCCATTTCATGTTGGCATTAATGGAAATCAATTGGTAAACAAAGCTCCAAATCAGCTTCAGACTTCATAGCTCGACCAATTATTTATACTGACATGAAATCTGCTATCAATCATTTGTGTTTCTCTCATTGGTAGGAAAAATGGAATTGAGAGAGCAATAATAGGCTTCATAACATTAATTCAGCTCGCTCACCATGTGAGACAAAACAATACTTAACTGATGCTGTGATATTTTATTAATGGCACTTCAGAATGGACATACACATCTTATAAACAAATGTTTATTTTTTGCGGAGTCCTTCCACAGAATGTAGCCATTGTGATAAGAAACTGAGACACATTTTAATTGGCTGTATTGCTCTTAACAGATATTAGAGAAAATTGCTTAGTTCAAGTAATATTAACTTGGAATTTTTACTGGGAGAATTTCTTCATTCAAATCTTTTTATACATTTGAAAGACAATAGAGTTTTTAATAATATGTAATTGCTTTCTTTTTATGGATTTCATACATTTTTTTTTAAATATCTTTAACCCTCTAAGTCATTAATCAGCATTCTTGATTAGGTTTTATCCTATGATTTACTCAATACGCAATACATAATTTACTTAATACATAATTTTATCAAAGATTACTTTGTCTCAGGCACAGCTTATCCCATCTGAGGATCATGCACCAGTAAAATCAAATCAACAACTCATTTTATGATTTTGAATATTAAAATTAATGAGTACTATAATTTACAAAAATTTAGACTATTAATTATAGAGATTGTTCTTGTAATCATATAAGTTATTCCCATTAATATTTTAAAGAATTTCTTGTTATTTTGTATGTGTGAAGTACTTTAATTAATTTTAAACTTTTTACTTTATGATATGTCCAAAATCTTATGTGAATAATATTGTTATTGATTACTTTTTTAATTCTAATGATTGTTTTTAAACATTTTGTGTTTGATATATATTAAAATTAAATATAATCAATTTGAAAATAAAGAAATTTTTATGATTAATTTATGTCAATGTTATATTATATGCATCTAGTGGATTCCATTTGCTATTTTTAGTATTTCAGCAGTTGATCCATCCACTCTATCATAAATTTTTTTGATTTTGATAATACTTGAGCTCCAGCTTTACATTTACATCATTCAAAAAATGCTTTAAATTGCATACAATTTTGTTTTTGTATATGCTGCTCTTTCGAAATGTAATCATTAATATAGTGGTTACTAGATTTCTTGTAAATGCACTGGCTGAGTTTGTAGTCTGTGTGTTGCCTTTTTTGCTATCACAATCTTTGTTATTTTAGAGCTTGATAATCTTTTACAATCAGTTTTTGTTTTGATCCATAGTCATACATTTCAGTGGTCAGTTCATCTTAGTTTATGATCCCAACTTTTGATGGCCAAGCAAATGGTTAGCGTTCTTGCCTTTGGTTCAACAATTCAGGAGTTGAATCCCACCTTGGGCATGGATGCTTGTAGTGGTTTGGAATCCACCTTAAACCGTAGTTCCCGGTCTAATTAGCCCTCGTGTACAAAAAATGACCGTTGAGCAACAAACAACCAAACCCAACATTTGATGCCAAATCTTACTGAAAAATATTTGCAGTGTTAATTATTTCAGTTGTTTTGTTAAAAGTACTCAATAATTGCCATGTTTGTATGTCATTGTGGCCAAGTTGTTAGTTGAATGATATTTACTATGATTTTTAATGTTAGTTTTAAAAAAGTTTGACTTCTATTTTTGATGTGAATGTTTTTTGAGGTTTAGAATCAAATAATATATTGGACTAGATCTTTCTTAATTATATTTCATATTTTGATTAGTTTCACTTGGACAAAGTTTTTGAAATAATCATAAGACATCAAAATATTATCTGATCAATAATTTTAACTTTTTATATTAATAAATTTAATGGAAACGTAAAATTCATTTGTTGAAAATGGATGAATATTAAGAAATAATAAGAGGAATACATTGCAAAATTATTAAATGCTAATTCTCTTAGCATTTTAATAAAATGGAATTATATGTTTTATGATTTGTGAATGCATACATTTATATTTTGTATCATATTTTAATTATTTAAAGCATTTTGTCTCTTGCCTAATAGTCTAATTACTCTTTTCCCTCATAAATTTTATTAAATTGTTTATATTTCCTTTCATCCTTTTAATACTTTAAACCAACTTTTTGCCTTATTTTATCAGCAGTTTAGTTAACTTTGCTGATTTAAATGCATTTGGCTGTTTAATAAAATACCTATAAATTTCAGATCGAGCTAGACGGGCCCAACAAAGAGGAATGATTAGAAATTTTATTGGAGATTATGATGACTCTAATTCAGGTGATCAATTCAAAAGAAATCTTAGAACAACAAATTCATCTTATTTAAGAACTAATCAAATGAATACAAATGATGGTGATTCAGACAATAATGAATCAGAAAGTGAGGACATTGAAGTAAATAGTAATAGATCAGAACAGTCATCAGAAGAAGACTCTAATAAAGAGCAAAGTAGTAGTGATGAGGAGTCTGCAAATGAAGCAGAATCTAGTGATCACAGTGAAGATGTTGAAACACCAACAAACAATATAGGCAAGAGAAAATATGAACAAGATGTCATTCACACTTATGATTTGACACAATGGCGATCTACTATTAATACTAATGGACAAAGACTGCATATTTTACGAAATACTACTAGTGATATTGCTGAGAGAAAGTAAGGATGTTAATATTTTTGTTATTGTATTGAATGCATAGAATTCCATTTAATTGTTTATCATATGCACAAATACATCTAAACATGCAAATTTTCTTTCTGAGTTTTACAGAAAAAGAATTTATGAAAAGATATAGAAATAGTAAATATCAATTATGTGATCAATTTTTGTTTATATTGGGAAATTTTAGTTATAAATAAAGGCAGGTTCACATTTGTGTAATAAGGCATTAAGTGTAAAAGTATCCGCCAAAGAATTAGTGTATTTTCTTGCATACAATCTGTAGTGCCATTTAATTCGTGATAATTTTCTAGCGAATATTCTGAAATAAATAATGCTGATGTGTAAAGTCACTTAAAATAAAAAAAATACTCAGTATGGTTAAAAATATGGTAAATTGTCTACCAGATAGTATCTAATAAGATATTTTTTTAAACTATTGTATTATAAAAATATTTGATTCGATACAATTTTGACCTATCTCATTTCTAAATGTGGTAAAACTTTAGATAAAAGCTCCCAATCAATCAACAAGAATCTTGAGGAGATTCTTATAAATTTAATAGTTTTTTTTTTCCTTTTTAATAACTTTTAAAGCAAGGTTATACATATTTTAGAAATAAGATAGATTTCTTTTACAGTGATCATGCTTTATGTTCACCTTTTATTAACAGGTTTATTAACACTTTTTAAGTTGCCTTTTCTAAAACTTTTTTTTAGAATCTAACTTATTCATTTCCCTATAATAATACATGGACATTAATATTTTCAGGATGAAACAGCTCAGGTCAAAATAAAATTTAGTATCCCAGGCAATTATAATTTTTTTAAACCAAATTCGTTCTTTCGTAAAAAATTTTTTAAACCAAATCATTTATTCAGAAATATCAAATTATAAAAAAAATAGTGGAAATTTGGAGGATACTAATTTTTTACTAACTAATACACCAATATAAACATCAATAATTATTTTGATAAACAAAGCTACTATGTAAATGGCTTATAAGAGAATATAAGTTTTGACTTTTTACATTTCCTGTTGGAAAAACTATTTTTGTACAGATGCATGTTCCCCAGCATTGTTCCTAGTGCATAAGCCCTATGTTTCACAAGGGGGATATTGTTCTTCTGGCAGTAGCTTGAAAAAGTTCAATACAGTTTCAGTTCTTCCTTTATAAAAAGGGTCTAATTGCAATGAATGAAAAATTCATTTTCCAAAATATTCTTTACAATGTAGATAGCAAATAATGCACACAATTCCAGTTGAAGGACTGCTCTGCTTATATCCTCAACTGAAATTGTAAAGGTTTGAGTGAAAACTTATTTCCCTTTCAATATTTTTCTAAAGTTACTAAATCAATTTGTGAATTCTTTCGCAATTATATTTATGTATTTATGAAAATTTTTCCTCAGGAAAACTTGAAAAGCTTAATTTTTTTGTTGAATCCATATATTTCTCCAAATATGTTGGCAGTAATCTGTTTTCCTTGTAGCTTTGATTTTAATTCCTTGAAATGAAATGTCAAGCCTAAAAAGTGCAAGATCCCTTAAAAATTTGCATTTACCATTTGATTTTCCAATTCCATAGTGTTGGATTTGACTTCGTCATTAAAGAAAATATGGAATCTCTTTATTTAGAGTGAATAATCATAGCAAACAATTTCCAACTTTGAGTCAATATCAGTGTGAATTGACAAATCCCATTATATAGCATGTACTTCAGCTAAAAGCCTCAAAACTTTCTGAGTCGAGCCACAATTGCTTCTCTAATAATATTAGTTATTTTAACAACCGCTTTCATAATATTCATTTGATATAAGGATTCTCCACACAGTGGGTTTTGGTCATCAAAACAATGTACCATAGGTTAATTGATGTTTCTTGTTTCAAAAGTCCTGCAAATTAAATTAAAATTCCTATCATAGTTCTTGCTCCATCAATGACAATACAAGAACATTTATCAAATCCCCTGTATTCTTACACCACCATATTTACAGCTTCAAAAATTATTCATGCCCTTGTTTTGTACTACTTAGAGGAATGAAATCAAGTATTTCTTCTGCTACACTGGAGTTATTTTAAATGTCTAGATAAAACGTGCAAGCTGACTCATCAGTACTTTCAATCAGGCCTAGTGAAAATTATTTACATTTTTTAATTGTGTCATGCACTTTTAAATACATATTGATTCATACCGTCCATCCATCTGCATTATTTGATGTGACACTTTAAAATTTTTTGGAAATTTGTTCCATCAAATTGTTACGTTATTTTGATTCCACTATTTTTAATAAGTACTCCTTTTCTTTGACATAATTTCCAGCGTTACTTTGCAAGGAGGAACAATACTGTACTTGTAATCAGTGTTAAATTTATTTTTAAAAAAATGCTGTTTGTTTTAGTTTTTTCTTATAATGTGTAATGATATCCTTTCTTGATGCCCTGCCCTTGTTTATTGCTAAAAAGTTTCTCATATAGTGTAGTCTAATGTTTCATATTATATTCTTTGGGAACTGATAGTACTTGCATACAAATAATGTATTGAAGTTTATTGTTGTTGATTAAATAATCTGATTCCTTTCATTTATTATAAATTTAATGTTTGCTCATTGCTTTTCTTTTCTGGGAAGATATTTTACAGAGTATTTCCCATAAAAAAAGTTTCAAATTTGCTGTGTACTGCACTCTAGAAAATTATTAACTGTCCTGTCTGGCTCAGCCTTCTTGCATACACAAGTATGGTTTTTTGAATATCTGTAAAAAGATTGAGCAAAATTGTTATGATTTCCAGCTCTAATAGTAAATTTGCATGATTTTGTTGGATTTCCAGTTAGAACTCAAAATTATAATGATGTTTCTTGACCAACCTTGAAACTTGAAATTCATTGAAGGCATATTCGTGTATATAAGGACAGCTAGAACTCAAATTTGATGAGTTCTAGCTGTCATCATATGTATATCATATCACTCCTGTGTATAAGAATAAGAACTTGATCTGTACTGTTTGAGTTGGAACTGTTCTGAATATAGATTTAGAGATTCACTCTGTAGACTACAAAAAATAAGGGCCTTATGTTGGGCCCTTATTTTTTGTAGTTTTGGCAATCCTAGTGTAATTACTAGTAACAAGAAAATGCTACTAGTAAACCTCTAATTAAACATTAATTGTCAGAGCAGATAATGAAAACTATATGCTGTCATATCATGGTGAAAAATCCTGTAATTAACTTTTGTACATGAGTTAATATCAAAATCATCTGCAAACTTCTGCCAAATATGTCTTAGTTCGTTTTAGTGTGATCAGCAATCTCAATCAATTTCTTATGCAAACCATTGTGATTATTCAGTACATCATTCCATAGTGTTCAACTGGGTGGGATTATTAACTGTGGATTAAGACTTCAATTGGTTACTTTGTTGATTGTATGTTTTACTTTGTTGAGAAATTTCTCCAATTGAATATCTAAACTTAAGATCACCTATAATCATATCTTTTGAATATATTATACTCATTATGACAGAAATAATTCATTTAATGTTCCTGCAGTTATACTTTCATTAGTAATGTCAAAAATGTGCACTGACATCATACTGAGATCATTTATTTGTAATGATAGGCTGTTTATTGACTCTTGGTTATATAGTGTATTATAGATTACTACACTGTTCAGAATTGTCTTTATATCAATGAGAGTTCTATTGCTGAAACCAGTTGAGATAAATATAATACATCAGAAATAATTTAACCAAATTATAAATTATTAGTATTACAAAAAGTATGTAAAAAAAGAATTTATTTGATAAAAAGAAACATGTACTACTAAAATTCTCTTTGTACTATTTGCAGAAAATTATAGCCAATATCTTGTGCAATACAAATTAAATTATATTTTTTTTACAAATTACAATACAAATTAAATAGTATTTTTTACCAAAAAATAATTTACTTTTTATCAAAAAATAAGAAATAAATTATACAATTTTTGAAACAATTTTGGTATATAAAACAATTTAATTAAATTTCAGTTTTAATTCAACAATAATTTAATAAAAAAGTATACTATTGTAAAAATTTTTATAAAAAAGTATGTATAATTATCATTTTTTTAAAAAAAATAGCAAATAATTGCACTATTTTTGAAAATCATGGTAAATAAAGCAAGAATTAAAAAAATATGGAATTGTATGGTAAAATATGACTCTTATTTTTTTCAGACATTTTAAGTTGAACGAAAGTAGCAACTACAAGGTTTCACCTATAAATGGTAAGTTCAAGGAATACTATTTGTATTTTTAGCTATACTTTTGTTCAACAGTTTGGGGTTTCATTCCCCCATCAGGTTTGGGTGCTTATAGTAATTTACAATCACCTTTAAAGTGTAAATTTCAATCTAATGAGCTCTCTTGTGTAATAATAATAAAAAAAAACTGACTGTTAAATGACAAAAAAACCATTATGGCTACACTTCTGTAAATTTTTTAAGCAGTTATATTTTATCATGTGTTGAACTTTAAATTTATGAAAAACGGACTATAAAGGAAGAAACATACAAATGATTCCTGGCATTATTTTGCCTTTTTCTGTTGAAAAAACATGACTTTATTAATAAAATAATTGATAAGAAAAAAATTGTATGTGGAGATAATGATGCACTAATTATAAGTGCATGAGTAGAATACGACACTTATAATTTCTATCTATTAACTTATTTTTCATATTTTTTGAAGTTATCTTAATAACATGAATTTCCTTTACTGTTCCATGCTATAATTTTTTTTTTTTTAATTTATAGTATGGAGCAATAGATGTAACAATGTTTCCATTATTGTTTCATCTATTGTTCTGTTCTATAAATTAGAAACAAATTTACTGATATAGTTTTGTTGTTATCTATTTGTAGATTCCAATATTATATTATAAATACAAAAGTTGTGACGTAATTTGTCTAATTATAGTAGATTTTCTGATTTTTCCACATAAGGATTCCAAAACTGCACATTTTATCCGGTTTTTTCTTTAAACAAAATTATTTAAATATATATTTCTAGACAACATATATTTACATTTAACAGTCAATGAAAGCTGAATTTATACTTTATAGTTTCATAATCTTCTGTTGTAGAAAGAATATTTTTTATTGCATTATTAAAAAAAAAGCACTAAAATATTTTTAGTACAGCATCGATTATTTCATTGTTTTTGTATTAAAACTGATTTGAAAAATCATTAACTAACTTTTAAATAAATCTCCGATATTGCTTTATGAAGCACTTACCCATGATCTCTAATGGAAAGTATTTCCCTTCCAAATAACAAAATGACTAACAGTAATTTTTTATGTGACTTTTTAGATATAAAATTAAATGGTGTTAAAGAAGTTGTTAAATGATTGTAAAACAAAATCTATGTTATAATCAATAAATATATCAGTAATTTAACAAGAATAATATAAATCTGTGTTATAATTGGTCAATTTAATACCTTAATTATTACAATCAATACATTCACATATCAATACTTTTAGCAATAAGAAACTAAAATGTAAAATATTTTTCAAGTAATTTTGATTAAAAAGTAATTAATTGGAGTTAGAATTATTTTAAAACATTTTGTCTTAGAAAAAAAATGAAACTAAATTTCAAATATTTTATAAAGATGTCTAAAACATACTCAAATATAATGCATGTTTTGTATCTAAATTTTTGTATAAATATTTATAATTTTGTAAAAATTTACAGAAAAAATTAGATGCAAAACACTTACTGAAAATATTCCCACACACAATTATCATTACATTTTTATGTATGGAGTAATAATTATGTTCACATGTATCTAATAAAAGAAATACTATATTCATGTAATTTCACTTTCCTTGTATTGTTAGTACATATCCATCCATATTTATATTGGTGATGCAATAAATTTTTTCTTTTTGCATTATGTTGATTTTAATTTTAGGTTGTAATACCACCCCACGTAAAGAAGTTCATAATTTGCAAACACCTTTTCAAATAAGAAATGGTAACACATATAATGTAAGTTTCTTATTAAATTTTAGTATTTTAAAAACATTTCAACAAATCAATTAAATTTGCTAATTGATTTCAGAATGTATATTGTTTCAAAATATATAATTTAGAAGAATAAAATTTCTCATTTTGAAACTATTCATTTTGATGTCATTTTTAATTTCTACAAGATTTATTTAGTATAAATAAAAAGGTAGCAATAAAATTCTTGAAAATATGGAAGCTGACTTTATTATTATATATATTTTTTTAATATGCATTTATAATTTTATAAAATCTTAAGCAGATTTTTATGTGATTATCTGAATAAAGAAAACATTAGAAAAGAATATGCAATGCTTCTTTGATAAGTTGTTTTATTTCTTATGATATGTATTACAATCAGAATATATTTTGAAAGAAAATTACAGAAGTGTAGAATGATTTTTAATTTGATTGGTTGAGATCTGGAAATGAGGTCATATTTTTTACATTATGAAATATTCCAGTACTCTTGCAGTCACATAGAAAGTAGCTGTAGAAAAATATATGCTTTATTTGTTAAAATTTTTATAGTAGTTTTTATGTTCCACTATTTTGATATTTATTTATAAAAATGAACGTCAAAAATTTTGTTTTATTCATACTTATTTTATTATTTAAATAACTGGCTATAATTATATAAGTTTTTATGACTGAAGAAAAATAAATAATTCTTTCATTTGTTTGCTTTTTAAGTACAAAAAAAAAAAGCTATTAAATCTGAATATAAATTTTTTCATATTTGTCTAGATTATTACTACATATTTTTAGGTTATTTTTATTGATTCAAAATATTTTCGTGATACTTTTACAGGCTGCAGCTCGTCAAGCTATTGTAAGAATTGACTTTATCAAGCCACCCAATAACCATATGTCAAGTAAATAAAATTTTATTGAAATATTATTGTAATGAATATTGAATATAACCTTGAATTCAATATCATATGTAATTTTTTCTAGGTTGATTTCCCCCTGGATGATTCCCTCAGTAAAAAGGTTAGCTGTTGTAGAGCAAGAGTTGTGGAAAAAATGCTGATTTCCACAATTTTAGCTATGCCTTATTCTTGAGAAACTATTTATTTCTTACACATGGTCACCATTGTCACAACATCATATGTAAATTTCTCTGACTTGTTATACAATTGTTCTTAGTGTCTGTTTTCAAATTATTTTATTTACCGTGTTTTCTTGTATATAATCTGCAACATATTATCCGCAAGACCTTTTTTCTGAGTAAAAGATAAAAAGTGTCATATAATGTGCAGCAGTGTAAAATCTTGGGCAATTTTTTTGGCGAATAGCTGAAAATATATACTGCTGGTAAGGTAGGTGTTATGTAAAATAAAATTAAAAAATACTCAGTGTGAATAAAAGTATAATAAATTGTACAGAAAAAAGCATTCATTATGAAAAAGATTTGTTTGAATCTACCTCATCGCATAGTGCGATAAACTGAGATCAAGATCGATAATTTCAAACAACTAGAAAAAATTGTAGATCTTTATTTTTTTAATATCTTTTAAAGCAAAGTTAGGCATACTTTTTAAAAGTAAAATTTGTTTTGTTAATAATTAAATGAAAGAGAAATGGATTATTTTTGAATTGCGCATTAAATAATTTATTGTACCATGTATTGTACTTTGTTTTTTTTCATTTTATCATACTTTAATACATTTGTCGTTATTTTTTTATTTGCTTTCTGATAGAGCTTTTAGTTTACAATCAGCTGTTTAACTTAATTTTTTGCTTCCAAATGATATAAGAATTTGAATATTTTCAAAATGAAGTAATTCAAATCAAAACAAATTCAAAATGATGATAGCAATAATTTTTACTAGTATCTTATCTTTACTGTGAACAAAATTTGTTCCTGAATGCAATTGGACAAAGCTGAATATATAGATTAAATAAGTTACCTAAGTCATCATGTTATCTGTTATTTATTTTATAATACATAAACTGCATTTTTTTTCAATTATTTTAAGTTTTATTCAGATTATTTGTAGTGGCATATAATATGAACAATAAAATTGAAAACTTTTTAAACACTTTTTCCACAGATTATATACTGGAAAATACTGTAATTTGTACTGTGGAGGGCACAATTGAGCAACATTATGTTTGCTCCCATTGCGATAATACCGATTTAACTATAGCTACATTTAAAGTATGAGCTATTTGTGCTAATTATTCATTTCTTTTTAAGCACAATTTTTAAATCATTCACTGTCTGGTTAAATGATGTTAAATATATTAAAATAAGTATTTTTTGGCATTAAATTTCTTTATCATTATTAATAACGCTTTATAATTTTAGTGTGCTTACCATAGTATTAAAGAATAGTTGCTAAAAATAAGTTAAATTTTTGTGTTGTAGTATTTTTCAATATTGCAATTTTAATAATGTGCTTGTGTTTTACTTTAGTAATTAGGAAAAGCTTAAATTATTGATGGATATTAATTTTATGTATCATTTTAGTTTTTGAGAAATCTTATGAAAACAGTGATGTTTAATATTACAAAGAAAACTTATTTATGATTGGAATATTTTTCAAATTGGGTTGTTCTGGAAGTAATTTTTTTGTGAAAATGAAAGATAATTTTTTATGTAATAAATAAAAATTTAGTAAAATTATTAATTGGATTGGCCATTCTTTTCCAATACTTTTTGCCATCTTTCTGACAGCATGATTTCACACCCATAAAATTTTTTGCTCTTTTTAGTTTAAAAAAAAAAAAAAAAAAAACTGATGTAGGTAATTTTTTACCTCATCGCCTGAATTATTTTACTGTCTAAATAATTTTGCAGTGACTGAAACAATAATCTGAAGGTGTGAGATCTAAAGAGTATGAAGTGTTTCACAGTATATCTAATTCAAACTGTAAAAGATTTTAGTGAATGACGAAACTTGTGTGGTGTCCCACATTATCTTGATGAACACTATTTTTATTGATCAATTCTGGCCTTTTTTGTTAAAGTACATCATTCAATTGGTCAAGCTGATAATAGTAGATTTCTGAATTATTTGTTGTGATATCAATAAAAAAAACTTTTATCTTTTTTGATGGATATTGGTTTTTGAAATGCGTAGAACTGGATCATTTTTTTAAACTCTATGATCTCTTATGTTTGACAATATTATACAACCAGTTTTTCATCTTGAATAATAATGTTCTTTGAAAATGAATGCTTTTTTGTGACATCTAAGAAGCAAATCACAGATGTCAAGGTGACAACATAAATTTCTATCTGTGAGAACATGGAGAACCCATATATTAAACTTTGAAGTTAAACCTATTCCTTTCAAATGGGAATAAAAGGTTGAATTTGTTAAATTTAACCTCACGTTGATTTCACATGTTGTTATTCGCCTATTTTCAGCAACTTTAATGTGACTTCAACCAGCTTTCCAGGATGTGGTGAATCTTCGACATCAAAATTACTGGATCAAAAATCCACAAACCAGTTCTGTCCCTAGGGTACTGTTCTCATCATGAGTAAATTTCATCATACATAATGTATTTTTCCTCCACACACATTGGTTATTTTTTTTTCTGACTTCAACAGCATTCTTACTTTTTTATAGTAAAAAAGTAAAATATGATGAAAATGTTGCTTTTCACTCTTCATTTTTTAAAAAATCGCCAACCAAAACTACTGCATAGAATCAATTGAACGTTTCCACACACATCTTTCTAAATCAACTCTCAAAACAAATAACATTTATGCAACTTAAATGTGAAGTTGGGTAAAAAAAAAAGTATAATTAAATCCTATGTTGGGGAGAAAACAAAATTACCTTCCAAACAACCTAATAGAAAAAGAAATTTTTAAGCTATTTGGATATAATTTTGTCTTTCAAAAATGTAAGTTTATTTTAATTATAAATTATAATTTTATCAATGAAACAATTAATAGCACATTTTTCAATGTAATTATAAAAATAAAATTGCATATTTTTTATAAAAAACAAATCTAGCTATGAATTTAAATAATTTTCTCATTGTTCTGAATATTGTTTTCCCATTTGATATTTAATAAATGCTTCTATGTATTTTAAATTTTGTATTTTTGTGATACTTTGAAGCAAAACATTAAAAATTGTAATCTGTCTCATGCAAGATTGAGTTTGCTTAAATTTTTAAATGAAAATATAAATAATTTCAAGATAAAAATTTGGTTTATTCATAATATTTCTTATAGACTAGTACACTTAGTTCAAATCTTTAATTTTCATATTGTTGATATAACAATTTATTTATTATAATTATGTAGCTGTTTTGAAAATACATCTGTTTTAAGAATTCTGCTTGAAAAATTATTGAGAATTTTTTATTATTATTAGGAGATCCAAAATTTGTAATTTTGATATGCCAAAGATTTATGATTATGTGAATATTTAGTTGCACAAAGTATAATGTATTAATACAAATACCTCATTATAATTAGTTACTGGATTTTTATTATATCAAAGCAATTTTTTGCAATAATATTCATAATAGAATGTAACACTTTCCTATTAAAAAAATAAAATGCCTTTTCATTTAGTTAATTTATTTTGAATGATACGTGTTCAAAACCTAATTTTGAAGTATTTCTTAGAATTAGTTATTTTTCAAATATAGTCCATGCAACCCATTCAAAATAATAATTAAATAAATAAAAATTCTTTAATAAGCATAATATTTAATCAGATGATGTTCAAAATAATGATGTTAATACCATGTTCAAATTGTTGCTTAAAAAATATTTAAAATTGCGAGATTCTGTTGGGAAAAAATACTTCGATATAAATATTCAAGTATGCAAATTGTATATTTAAGGAAAGTATTATACATTCATTTGTTGTATTAACATTCTCAACTAAAGTTGTAACACATTTTTGGTAGCACAAATGAAAATCTGGTTTGAATATATTTCTCAATGTATCTGTATAAATTTTCAAGATTGTTTTATTTTTTAACTATAATTACTTGAAGTTACCTTAGAGCTTTCTTGTTAGTTAAATATAAAAAAATAAATGGCAATTTGGTAACTAAAAGAATTATTTAAAGACATTTTTTTAATACTCAACATTTATTTGCAAATATATGCCTTAAAATGATTGTAGAATATAAACATAATTGTGCAATTATAATAATGTTTATCAGAAAATTTTTATTACAGGTAGTTATAATGTAATCTAATTCTTGATACTTTTAATTTGGTTGTTTTTCTAATATGACTTAAATCATTAGATTTCATGATTTTGAGGCCTACAATTGAATTTGAAAGAGCGATATACTTAATAAGTTATATATACAGTATCCTAAAAGAAAAAATAAATTTTGTTATAATTTTATGTGTGGGTATATACAAAAATATATATGCACACATAAAACTATAATAGCTTTTATTTTTCTTTTATATGTATATATGAAATTGTAACTGGGCTTTTATTGTTTTTGTTTGTTCTTAGTATTATAAAATGTTCTCAAATAGTAGTATGTTTTCAGATTTAATGATTTGTATAATTTTCTTACCCAATTTTTATTTTATGCTTTTAAAGTGCAAAAATATTAAGTTTTTTTTTTTTTTTTTTTTTTTTTTTTTTTACTACATTTAAGTATTAAGGTAAAATATAGTGTCTAAGTGCACTTTTCTGCTTAAAGTCTTAGAACAAATACAGTTTTATAATTACTTCTATCCTTTAATTGGAATTGAAACTTATTGAATCCTTTGAGTACTTTTTATATATCTAAATATTATACATTTTTTTAATACTAATTACTTTAACTTATCTCATTATCATGTAGCAGTATAAAATCATGAATAATATGAAATAATTGAATTTGTCTTTTATAAAATTAACTGTGCTTTTTACATGTTCAAAAATTAAATGTTCTGTAAATAAAAATATGGTTAAAGGGTTGTATATTGTGTGGCCAACCTGAATTGAAATGAAAAAAAAAAATCTTTCTCTTATTTGATGAGTATCTAAAGATATTTCCAAGAGTAAGCACTTTACTATTTTGAATGTAATTATACAGGATATGTGCAGTTATTCTGGAAAGTAAGTGTCAAATTAACGAACTGTTAGAAAATTTAATTCTGTAATGTCTTATTTTGTATAAGTTTTATTATAAGTTTATTTATTTCAAGTTTATAAGTTAATGAAAAATATCTACACATTTGGGATGTAAATATTAGTTCATTCAGTAGGTTATATTTTCTGCTGGTGTAAATTTACATGATTAAATTTATTATAAGCCTATAAATTAAGTTGAAAGATTCACTTCATTAATTTTTTAATATAATTGTAAAAACTTGCTCTTACCAAATGTAAAATTATAATTATTTTGTGCTTTCAGCATTAATATTTTAAAATCATTATTTCCTTGCCATTAGTAGTTAATAAACAGTAAGTTTTCTGAAAATGATTTGTATATAATAAAAATGAAATAAAAAGAAAATTAATCTTGATTCCTTTATAATTTACTAAAATTATATTCAATAAAAGAGGAAAATAATTTTGATAAAGGGATTACTTCATATGAAAAAATTAAGATATGGGAAAATGTTTTTAAATACATCAGAGTTACAATCTTCTTAAACAGTTTTTAAAATATTTATTTCCATTTTTTTATTTATTTTTTGTAAATTCATCTACTTTTATTGAACAAAATATTTGTCTCCTGTCTTTCATTTTGTTTTTGATTGTTAAAAGAAATTTTGCTGTTGATAACTGAAAATATTTTAATTTTGAAAATAGTGCATCTGAAAACAAATGCTATCGTAAAAATTAGTTCATATAAATTTTTATATCATATTTAAAAAGAGTGTTTGTATCAAAATTAAAAAAAAAAACTTTTATAGTAAAATTAATATATTGATTGATAAAATTGTATAATTGCATCTATACTAGTGGCCTATTTTTGATTTGTTTTGTGTATATTTGAAAGTGTGCATGTAATTTAAAGAAAAAGTGGAGTTCCACTGTGCTTGGATGATTCAATCAGGTCACTTATTGATGTGATGTTTATAAATTAATTTATATTGTTAATTTTTTGTGAACTTGAGTTGTTGATTTTCTCTTGTCAATTTTTCTTTTGTTATTGTTATAATTTTACATATTACATTTATAATTTTACCAATTATTACCCTGATCTTATGACTTATTTTTATTCTGTGATCAAAAGTTTTGTGTGTTATTTAAGATGGTCTTCAAATGGCTTTTTTATTATCACAATTTAATTTTTATTTTTAGCAAAATTTTTACTTTATTGCATTTAGATCTTAAACTAAGTAACATATGTTATCTATGAAATTTATCCAGTATGATTTGAAAGAAATCGGAATTTGAATTTGTACTGTAAAAATCCTTTTTTTATATTAAAATTTAGTAAAACAGTGATTTCCAATTTGTTGTAATTAAATTTCAGTTTTTCCAAAGACCTAAAAACTTGTACATTTTTTATTTAATTTTTTGCTTGTGCGAATTTTAATTGAAAAATAAAAGTGCATTTTTACTTTTTGACACATTTTTATTCCATGAAAAATAATGGTTTTATATTAGGCTTAATTATAAAAAAAATGAAATAAAGAATAAGTTTTCTTACCTAGATGCAAATTATTTTTTTTCTGAATACAATCATCTAAGCTACTGTATTTCATTTCAATTTTGTTTAGATTTATTTTATTAATTTTTACAATATTTAAAACTTTTGTCCAGTTATAAAATGATTCCTAGAAGTTTTAAAAACTTTTGAATTTGCTCTTTGTCTCATGTAAACATAATAAAAAGAAATATTTTTGAATTCATGAGGAAATTTGTAATGATATCAAGCTTAAATTTGGATACCTAAGTTGTGTTCATAAATGATAACTCAGTTAAAAATTTGAACAAAATCAGAGCACTTTGAAAAAAAAAATTCAGAGTAAACAATTAAAATATCCTAATTTTTAGGTCAAACTGTCAACTTGAATGGTTATCTCTTTGACTATTGGTTCATTAGTTCAAATCTAACCTCAGATATGGATGATTTTATTAATTGGGATGTCATTTTAAACAATTAATCTCGGTCCAATTAGCCCTCTTGGGAAAAATAAATAATAGAGGTTCAACTAAACATAACATAATTTTTAGAACAAGGTTCAAAAATTGAATTGCTATTGCTAGAAACAATTCTGTGATGTAGGCACTGTGAATGGCAATTCTTTTTTTTTTTTTTTTTTTTTGTCACTAAGAAAAATCTTCTTTGCAATTGCATTTATTATTTAATAAAATACTTCATTAATGTTTCAACATTTGTAAAAAAAAACATATCAAATGTAATTGGTCTTACATAATAAAAATAAGAGCATTTATGTAACAAAACAGTTTGTGCATTTTCAGTTTCATTGTAAAAAATACATATAAGAAATAATGAAATTATTTGAGAATTTGATCACACTTTATCTCTTTTTGAAGATTTATGTTAAAATTATATATTTTTATACATCAAATTGACTTAGTGTGTAAATCCTTGCTCTTTTTATCCTGTTATTTTTTATTGAAATAGAGTTTTGCTTTGTATACATTATTTCTAGTATAACTTGATACTTGCTTATAATTTATACTTATTCTTTATTGAAACCATTTATTACATGTTTTTACTTGTTTCAATAAAAGTAACTGTTGAAAATCATCAATTAAATCATTAATAGCAATTAATTTTTAAATATTTGTTATTTATGATCATATTAAAAGAAATCATCCAAATGCAATATTTTATAAATTACAAAAAATTGATTCTGTAATCAAAATTAATTTTATTTTTAAAGGGGATCATTTAATCATTGCAAATTAAGTAATTGAAATATTAAATAGAATTGCTCACAAAACAAATGATATGATTAACATTAATTGATCCTTTATGGCTACACATCTCATTTACGTTTAATAAAATCTTTAATTTGTTTAATAAAATAAAATAACATAATTATTAAAAGTTTTAAAATACATAAATTTTGATTTAAATTTTAAAAAAAAAGTTTTGATTTGTAATTATGAATCCATCTGGAAAATTATCAAGAAATAGACATGTTACTGCAATCTAAGTAGTGCATCAAAAATGTCTGAAATATTTAAGTCTTGTATATTTAGTTATAATTCTTAGAATTTTTTGTGGAAAAAATTTCATGTAATTTAAATTTCTGAATTGTAAATTCATAACATTTTCCAATGTTAATAGAATTTTAAGCTTAATAATTTCACTTAGAGCATTTACAAGTTACTTGAAATTTTTAAGTTCAAATGTAGATATTTTAAATTTTATATGAATATATCAAGCTAAATACAAAAAATTGTCTTTATTTCTTAAAATATTTTTATAAAAAAATTATTATTTTATAAGAAAAAGGTAAAATTGTAATAAATAAATGGTTGACATTTCAACTTTTTTATGGAATTGAGAAATATGTCAGTTTAATTTAAAAAGTTAAAATTAATTATCATCGTTTTTAAATTTTTATTTTACTTAATGTATTTTTATATATGGATTTTAATATGTGTATAACTGTTTAAACTAATATTGTTTTCAGTATTGTTATACTTTGGATGAGAAATCACTGTTTTATTATAAGAATTATATTTTTTGCATAAAATATTGTTCAGGTTTTTTTTTATGTATAACTTTATTAATTGTTATTTTCACGTAAGCTTATTTCTCAGGTGTTTATTCAATCATATATCATAGTTCAAATATATTCTTGTTCAGTTGTCATTTTGTTAACTGTTACTGAATTTTGAATAAAAAATTACAAAAATATTTATCAGTTGTCATTATTGTGTTTTTTTTTATTTAAGGATAAAATTTTGTTTTAAGTTATAAACAAGAAAGAAAAAATTGCATATTCTGATATTTTATATATAGTTTATGAAAAATAAACTACAAATCAAATGAATCTTTGAATTATTTTTCTCAAGTTTAAATTCAAAACGTATTTGAATTTTACAGCAATAGATTTTGAGTGTCACTTATTTGATTGATATTTGAAAGCATGCAATCTCTTAATTTGATTATCAATAAATATATGCTTACATTAACAGACTCATCTGAAATGTTGATATGTGCAGACGATTAGTAGAGGAAAAAGTTAAGTTAGATTTAAAAGTTTTATCCTAATTAACACTTTTTTTTAACTGATAAGTATGAAATAAAATTTAGGCAGAAGGGAAATTGGAGATCATCGGTATAAGTGTAATGATATTTTAAAGTGGAATTAAATCAAGAAAAGTATGTATTAAACATCTACAGTTAGAGTTTGGAAATGAGGTGGCTCTTGTTCAGATGATTTTCGCAGTTTTGTTCGGGTCGCAATTTTCGTCAAGATGAACTCATATGCAATGGCCCGTGTGGAAAATGTCAATCTGCTGTAATCCTCCTGATTCTCTATTTGAATTCAAGAAGGCGCCGATTCTTGCACCAGTTAATTTTTTTGTATAGCTTATAGTCAGTCTTTGTTTCCTAGTTTTATTAAAACCTTAAAAATATTTAACCTTTTAACTGCGTATTTATTTAGAAAGTATCAGTGTCGGCTGGACTTATGTTAATTAGTTTTAATAGCTTGAATTTTTTTGGTGCATCGATCGGCAAGGCACCGCAATTTGTAATTGCACTGCGCAATTAGAAGATGCCTTAGTTGATATGGTTTGGCTCGCCGATATTATATTTCTTTGATTATAGTTCTTCGCATAATACGATTTTATATCAGTTAGATATAACTCCGGAATAATTGGGGTGACTTGTTTATTTTTGATTTGCATGTTAGTTAACATGGATTATGAAAAAAGTAAAAATAAACGTAAAACATGCAAGAGTAATGCCATTAGATTTGTTAAAAATTTAGGTGTTACTTTGGTAAATGAAAATATAATATTTTAGAAGTATTATTTAATGATTTTATCGAAAAATTTACTCATATAATTACTAGTAATGAGCTTTTCAATGTTACAGATGCCTGTACAATATTGGAAAGTGAATTGATCAAAGTTGGAATTTTTCAGAAAATTTAATTTCTTATAAATGTAACATTACATAGAGAATAGCTGCTCTAAGCCCTTTAGTTATGCAAGTTATAAACACTGCTAATGTACCTAGTTCAACAACAAAATAGTTTGGACAATTGATTAAATTTCCAAAACTAACTTAATAAATTTTACGGCGACCGCAGATTTTAATTAGAATGTATTAGTGGATTTGAAAATATACAATCGATAGAAATAAGGTTTTATTTAAAATTGAGTAATTTATTTACCTAATTCTTCGAAGGAAATCTGTTTCCGGAACAGAAAGTAATTATGTTACCTTACTTAAGAAACAAAAAGTATTTTTATTGTGTGGTTTAAAATCGATCTTTAAAGTATTTTGCAGCCAGTTTTATCAAAATAATTCGAAAAAACCACTTCCGTTCCGCATAAAGAATCCGATATTGTTACTAACATATTTTGTCGAATCGAAACTATGTCAATCGTGCTACTCTCTCTAGTCACAATAATCAAGATAGTTATCGTTTATTAACTGATACAAAGCGACACTGAGAAGTTTTGTTGAAAAGAAATTTTCAAAATTATCGAAATTTCCTGTCAGTCTGCGGGGGGTGGAGGGACAAAACCTTTTGGTTTACTCATTTGAGAATAAGTCTTCAATTGAAAAAAAATTTAATATAGCCAGAATAAGTTTTAAACAAGTCCAAATTTATATATAGAAATTGAATCATTAAAAACAAAATGTATCCGCTGTACAAATTCATTTGCCTTATATAGAAGTTTCAGGATATAAACTTCTAAAAATAATTTGAAATTGACCGACAACTCAAATTGATGCTAAGGCTTCAGTTTTATTTGGCGCAAACAATTATGATATCATGACGGGTAGAAATAAATATATCGGTCGGAAACTTGTACCTACTTAATCTCTCTATGGTCGGTGTTTAATTAGATAATCAGGTACCTTTAATAGAACTTCTAAGGATTCTTACACCTAATTCTAGTTAAGGCTGTTGAAAATATTTGACAGCAATTCGAGACATTTTGACAGTTAGTCTTGGAGTCGAACCATCAAAAGGTTATTTAAGCTGTAATGACAACATAAGTTTGCGAGAATTTATGTAGAGTACCCAATTTTGAGATGGTAAATATTATATCCAGAGTTAAATTTCCTTGGAAGAATAATTGTAAAGAGTCACTTAACACAATAATATGATGAAGTAGCTTGTGGAAAAAATCTTCATTATTGTGTTACAGATTTCTGAACGATCGATTCTTCTTTATACAGTGAAGGTTGTAGGGGTAAGATTTCATTGAATGTGTGTGATAAAATTTGCATGTCATTTCTGTTTCTAAATTGTATCCTAATTTTTTCTAAACTTTTATTGCCATTTCGAAATTATTTTCTAATTGCATTTACAATATATATTAATTCCCTTATCACCTGTTGAGGGTTTAAGTTTTTTAAAAAAAATATTGAGGTAGATGAGTCAGACAAAAATGCGATAGAGTGTTTTTGGACTGACAATCCTTTCTCCTTTTTGAAATCTTTAGAAGTTCTTAGATTGAATAATTTTATTTAAAATAAACAGCTTATATTTCTTTTTAAGTATAAAGAATAAACACCATTTGAAGTATTCTTTTTTTCCAAATTCGAACTTTTAAACAACTCTTAGAAGGATAAAATAATATTGTATCTGAGGATTGTTATTGTATTTTTTTATAATTTTGTTTTCAAAACAAATAAACTTGGAACTGCAGGACTAGATGGTATTAATGCGTATCTTGTATAAATATTGACTTACTTGAAATGATCAAGGCAATTCATAAAATAATGTATTATTAATGTTTGGAGAAGATGCCTATTGAATGAGAAAAAGGTTTCATATGTCATATTTTTAAAAAAGGAGACAACATGGAATGTTTCAGTTATTGAGGCATTACCACTATAAATATGGTACTTAAAAGCTTTTCTCACACATTTTATATCCATACATTATTACCACGAGCAACTGAAGTTATTGGCAGCTATCAATGTAGCTTCCAAGCAGGAAGTTCTATTTATCAAATTCATTGTATTAAACAAATTTTGGGGGAAAAAAAACTATTGCATAATAAAGACATATCTTTCACCATTTTATTGATCTTAAAGCTGCTAAAAATAGCATTTATCGTGATAAATTGTTTGATATAATGCTTGAATTTTTTGATTCCCTATAAAACTAGGTGATTTTTCTAGAATGATATAGAGGAGAATAAAATGCAGAGTTAAAATCACGTCTCATTTATCATAAGCATTTTACTTTGAAAGAAGGTTGAGAAAATGTGACGCCCATGTGCTTCGTATTTTTTAATATCGTTCTTGAAAATGCTTTTAGAGATTACGGGGTTGTAATTAGATGTAACATTATTCAGAGACTACACAAATTTTTCCATATTACTGATGACATTTACGTTATGGGCAGAAGTAAATAGGTGGTTGTAGTATTTTATTTCTGTGGAGTCTGCAGCCACAGACATTGGACTAACCATAAATTACGGTAAAACAAAATGTTTGGCTGTAACAAATACACCATAGTTCTGTCCCACAACTGGTAAAAATCTTATTCTTTTGAGAGTATAGATCAGTTTGCGCATCTCGTCACAATCGTTTCGAATGTTAACAATATAATTGATAATAGGTTATTTTGGGTCTAATATTTGTAATGGATTCAAAAATTCACTAAAGTCTAAATTAAATTTCAAGATATAAATTAATCTCTATACGATTTTTTATCATATCTATTTAATTATATTGTGGTGAATGGTGGCCAAAATAAAAATAAAGAAACAAGACAAAATTTGAAAGAAAACTATTAAAATCTTTTAGTCCAATTAGATAAAAATGACAGATAAAGAGAAATTTGTTTAATCATGAAATTTATAGAAAAATAAACAAATTAATATTGTCCAAGTCATTATATCTTAGCACATTAAATGGCTTGGGCATATTTTTAAATATGACAACTTGGACCTTGTAATAAAAGTGACCATTGGAAATGTAGCGATCATTTGAAAAAGAAGACCTTGCACAAAATGGTTGAATTACGTAGAAGCAGATCTAAAGATATTAAAAATAAACCAATGGCAGACTGTGAGGGCGCGCCAGTCAGCGAGAGGAAGTGAAAGCGTGGGCGAGGAGAAGGAGGGACAGAGAACTGGGAAAAAAAAGCAGAGGTCTCCGGACGATCAGAATGTGACAGTATCAAAAATATGTATTTACCATTTTATGTTTTGTGTTAGTCCGTTAATGTTATAATAAATATTTGTGCGTGTTCATAATTCATGTTAATTCTCTTATTTAACACCACTGAAGTTTTCTGCAGCTCTAAAGCGTTTTAAGTCACGCTTGGTACGTTACAATGGTGGCAGCGGTGCCATGCCACAAAAAGGAAATATAAAAAGGTCCATCATACGAAGCGGGTGAGTGATGTTTGCCAAATATATATATTTTATTAGTTGGGATCCTCTATTAAGATATCAAAATAAAAATATTGTTTTTAGAAAAAGTATGCTTAAGTTTTAATAATATGATTATTAATTTAATAAGGATCTGTGTTTTCTTGAACAGTAATAATTTTGTGTACCACGTCAGTGATACATGCTAAAACTGTTTGCGTCAGCAAATGAGTACAAATGTCTGCGTCAGCAGAACTGATTTGAATAATTTGAGAGTGTGGTATATAGGTATCACGCCAGTGATAAGTATTATACTGTATAAAATTGTTTACATGAGTAAACGAAACTAAATTTTTACGCCAGTAAAAATAAATTAATTTCTTTGTCAGCAGTACTGAATTTAGCTGTATGATTGAAGTGTGTCACGCCAGTGATAATTATTTTGAGGTATAAAACTGTTTACATTAGTAAACGAAATTAAATTTTACGCCAGTAAAAAATAAATTTATGCGACAGCAGTGTTGAATTAAATTCAAAATTGATAAATGATAATATTGTATATTAGAGTGTATTGCTTTTTAAAATTGTTTTTACGTCAGTGAAATAAATTTTATTGTATTGATCCTTGTGTATGTTATGATTATTTTAATTAGTGTTATTATTCTTCATTTATATATGGATAAAGCATTTCTCTAGAAACTGTATGAATTCATATGTTCTTGTTCTCTAATTAAAAAAAAAAAAAAAAAATCGATTTATTTAAAATAGAGTAATACCTAATTGTATCATACGTAATAAAAATTTGTTTTGATTTCGATTTCCGTTTGGAGTCGAGAAGTCTGTGGGTGTGGTTGAAAGAAAAGAACCACAGGAGTAACGAAATCGTTACACATTTTTTTTTTGTTGCTTTTGATTTCTGAAAATAAAATAGAGTAAAGAATATTATTTGATATTTTGTACTTTTTTTGTACACTGTCATAAATATTTTCTTTATTATAGAACTTTTGTTTTAAATAAAAAGAGATGAAAGTTTGATTTGAATAAAAATAAAGGGTATATTTATAGAACATATTTTAAAGTTTTGTTTATGTTAATAATTATTATTGTTTAATAGAATGGCATATTTTTAAATAATTTGATTAAAGATTTGAAAAGTAATTAACGTTTGGATTTTAAATCTATTGTTGCAAATTGTGTTTAATGTGAATGTGTATACTATAATAGAAATAACTGTATAAATTAATGCTAATCGGTAATTCATTTGAAACTAAGTTGATCACTATCTATTTTATAACTGAAATGCTATTATTATAAATGAATATATTGATATAAATGTAAAGCGAAAGTATTTGCTTATAATTATTTCCAATTTATGTTTTGGTTTCTTTTTATTTGAAATTCTAAAATGATTGGGTTTTAATTCACTGTGTGCTTATTTTATCATTTTAATGAGTCATTTCCGCAGTAATTCAATTAGTGATTTTTAGTTTGAAAATCAAAACTTTGTCAGAATTTGTTATTCTTGAAAGTTTAATTTAATAAATTCACTAAGACGTATTAAAATATTTAGCATTAAATATGACTTACTTCATGAAAGGAAAAAAGTCAGATCTTTTAGACTTGGCTTCAGAGTTAGGTATCGCGTTGGAACCTGATGTCACGAGTGAAAATCCGAGAGCTCATTACTGGAAGTGCTTCATATGATGAAGAATTTACTAAAGCATTGTTAGAAACAATCATCAATACCAGAAAAGAGTTAGAAGCAAATGAATTGGTTAAGAAAGAAAGAGAGTTGGAAGCAGAGAAGTTGCGATGTGAAAATGAAGTAAAAAGCAGCAAATGGAATTTGAACTGGAGAAATTGCGAATAGAATCAGGTCTTTATGTGCCGAAAACAGAAAGATTAGGGCCAAATAATATACAGATGGAACTTACCAAGTCGATGCCTCGTTTCGATGCACAGGAATGCGATATTCTGTTATATCTTTCATTATTTGAAAGACAGGTCAAAAGGATAAAAATCGAAGAAAAGGATATGGTTTCATATCTGTTACCTCTTATGTCGTCAGACATTGTGGAATTAATTGCCAGAATTCCAGAAGAAGAATTCGGAAATTATGAATATGTGAAAGAGGTATTATTAAAGAAATTCAAAGTGAATGCAGAAGGATTTCGGCAAAAATTCGTTCAGCACCAACGAAACCCCGATAAGACATGGCGAGATTTTGTTTACGAAGTGACAAACTATTTCCTGGGTTGGATCGACGGGCTGGAAATAACTGATTTTGAAGGACTTAAGGATCTTATAATCACCGACCAAGTTAAGAAAAGAGTTCCTATGGAAATAAGAGACCATTTCGTCGATGAATGGGGAAAGATAGGGAAACCATCACTTTTAGCTGACAAGCTTGATGAATACGAAAGTGTACGCAAGTCATTTAAGAAGCAAACAGGTGCACTACCTAAAGTTCCGACCCAAATTTATAACAAATATCCATTACAACGGGACAGTAGAAGGTATGAGAATTATGGAACGTCTCGTACCGAAAACAAGCGTGTGAATTTCAAGTCTCAAGAAGAAATTTCTAAAACTCGTCCTAAATATGTGTGCTATTTTTGTGGTATGGACGGACATGTGAAGAAGTTTTGCCCAAAACTTTCAAAAAACAAAACTGAACAAGATGTAAAGAAGAAGTTTAACGTAAATAGAGCTGCAGTGGAGATCCGTGAAGAAAAGGAGGAAACAAAGCAATCGGGAACGGCTGTAGTGGCCAAAGTATTGGCTCACAAGCGAAACATAATTGGTGAAAATTTCTGTAATTTAGAAAGAATACAGATAAATGTTAATGGAAAACGAGCAACCGCCCTGGTAGATTCAGGAACTGAAATCACGGTGGTTAGAAGTAATCTGGTAAAAGATTTCACTTTAGAAAACAAGCCATCCATTTATATAAAAGGAATTTTCGGACCTGCAGAGAAATGTCCTTTAGTAAACATACCAATGAGTTTATATATAGGAGGTACGGGTGACGTCGTGCATCAAGATGTTCTCTGTGCAGTTGCTCCTTCCCTCGTTGAAGACGTTCTCTTGCCGCCAGAAATCAAAAAATGTGCTAATGGGAACTATTGTTTCTGAATCGAAAATATCCGTAATAGACAATCCCAAAGGTGAATGTGAAGAATTTGATGATATACGCAAAAAACAAGAAATGGAAGATATCGTTACTGACGAATTTACAATGAATGAAGCTTGTGTTGCAAAATTGGAAAAAGCTCCGGTGAAACTTACGAAAACTGAAGAATTTCTCAAAGAACAAGAAACTTGTAAAGATCTAGAGGAAGCAAGGAAAAATGCAAAGGAGGAAAAGGGAGGATTTTATTTCAAAGATAAATTTTTGTTCCATAAAGAAAAAATTTTGGGAGAAACAACAAACCAATTAGTTTTACCAAAATGCCGAAGAAAGGAAGTTCTAAAACTAGCTCATTGCTCTGTATTTGGTGGTCACATGGGAGCAAAGAAGACTGCTACGAGAGTAAGATATTCTTTTTATTGGACTGGTCTTTCAAAAGACAAAGAATTTTTGTGAAGCTTGCAAAGACTGCCAATTAACAAGGAAAATTAAAGTTAAAGATAGAGCTCCTATAACTCCTGTAGCAAGACCCGAATTGCCATTTCAAGTGGTAAACGTGGATATGATAGGACCAATTGAGCCACCGAGCTCAAAAGGTCATAAATACGTTCTGTGCCTGGTAGATCAGCACACAAGATGGGCTGAAGCTGTTCCATTAACAAGTCTTACAGCCAAAGCAACATGTGAAGCTCTGTTGTCAATATTCATGAGAACTGGAGTGCCTAATGTCATTGCATCAGACAATGGGACTAATTTCAACTCTGAGCTAACTAAAGAGTTTGAAAAGAGAATGGGATCAAGTCCGAGATTTTCTACGCCCTTGTATCCGCAATCCAATGGACTAGTGGAGCGTTTTAACCAAACTTTAAAACGAATGCTGCATCATGTCATTCTCGATGAACCTCGAACATGGCATACCAAAATTCCTTTCATTCTCTGGGCTTACCGAGAAGTGCCAAATAGTACCACTGGTGTTGCTCCATTCCAGCTGTTGTATGGGCGCAAACCTGAAGGTCCACTCTCAATTCTAAAGAATACATGGACTGGAGAGTTAGAAGGTCTTCAACATGATACAACTCCGATTTCAGTATATATGGAAAACCTCAAAAGGAAATTGGAGGATGCTGCTTTGAGAGCCAAAATAATCTCTCAAATCAAACAAGATAAGATGGCGCATTATTATAACTTGAGATCTAGTTCAAAGACATTTAAACCAGGTGACAAAGTTATTGTCCTTCTTCCAGACTCTAAGAATAAGTTATTAGCTCGCTGGCAAGGTCCAGGGACCATTACAAAAAGAAAAACGAACATTCATTTCTTGTTAAAATGCCGGATAATAGTTTTAAACATGTGCATCAAAACAAGATTAGAGAATTCATCGCTGAATCGAACACCGTCAATGTTATCTTCGAGGGAGAAGAAGAGTTTGGGGATGTTCAAACCGTGCCAACTAATCATGCTGAAAGATTATTCCATGAAAATCTATATTACTTAAAGATGTGTAATTTGACAGATATTCAGCAAATTCAATTGATAAAGCTTCTTAGAAAGCACGAGAAACTGTTTACAAGACCCTTGCAACCAGTGAAGGTTGGAGAACATAGGATAGAACTTTTATCCAATACCACCCGACACAAACCACATTCTTACAGTGTTCCTATGTCATATCGAGCAGAAGTAAGCAGACAAGTTCAAGAACTTCTTGATTTGAACCTGATCGAGCCATCCGAAGCTGAGATAACTTATCCAATTGTGTGTGTAGCAAAGAAGGATGCATCAATCAGAATGTGTGTGGACTATAGAGCTCTAAATGCAATTACAAAGGTTGCGAGTTTCCCCATGAAAGATATGAAGGAAATGATATTTACTGCGGGTATGGCTCAATATTTAACTTGTCTAGATTTACAAAAGGGGTATTATCAGATAAAAATGAATGAAAATTGTAAAGAGCTGACTGCTTTTTCCACTCACGATGGAATATACCAGTGGAAAGTTATGCCTTTTGGGTTATCTGGTGCATCTGGTACATTCCAGAGGGTTCTAAACCAGGTATTGAGGATCACTCTTCATATGCTCAAGCATATATTGACGATATAGTCGTCTATTCGAAAACCTGGGATGAACATTTATTACATTTAAAAAATGTCCTTACAGAGTTAGAAAATTACAAATTTTCTATCAAACTCGAAAAATGTACCTTTGCAGCTAAGGAAATAAAATTTTTAGGTCATAAAATAGGAAACGGTAAACACGCACCCGATAATGATAAAATTTTAACCATAAAGAAATTGAAACGACCAACCACCAAAAAGGAGAGTAAAATCAGTTTTAGGATTGATGGGGTTTTATCGAAGCTACATTCCAAATTTCGCAGAATTAGCCTCGCCGTTAACGGAGATAACTAAAGGGAAAAAGTCAAATAATGTTAATTGGGGAAAAAGAGAAGAAGAATCTTTTCAGCACTTAAAAAATTTGCTTTGTGAAGTAACTGCATTGTCGACCCCCGACTGCAGTAAACCTTTCCAGATTCATTCGGACGCATCTAACTATGCAATTGGTTGTTGTCTCACACAAAGGGATGTTAAGAATAATTATAGACCTATAGCCTTTGCTAGTCAAAAATTTAATAATACTCAGAAAAACTGGTCGACGATAGAAAAGGAAGCATATGCGGTTTTATTCGGTCTGAAAAAGTTTGACAAATGGCTACACGGTACAGTGGTCGAGATCGTTACTGACCACAACCCTTTAAAATTTTTGATTGAAACTACTCCTAAGAGTCCCAAACTAACAAGGTGGGCGCTAGCGTTACAAAGATGGAATTACAAAATAATTCATCAACCTGGTATTTTCCATCTTGGGGCAGATGCTCTATCCAGGTTAGAAATGAACGAATAAGATTTTTTTTTTGTTATCTCTTAATGTTTATTATGTATTCTAATAATAATTCTTGTTATGTATTTGAAAATGTATAATATCTGTATGCAAATGATTGGTAAGTTGAATTTGTTGTCAATATTTCTGGATCCCACTAACTTTTAAGTATTTAATAAGTTTTTTTTTTTCTTTTGGCAAACATCAACTCATGTCAATGGTTTATTAATTTCAACTTTTATATGGGACTAAACAATGTTTTTTTTTTTGTTTCTATCTGCAAGTGAATAATTCCATATCAAGACTGTTTAAGTAAAACAAGCCTCTGCAGAAGCTAGTTTTACTCTTGGCGGCGGCGTGTGAGGGCGCGCCAGTCAGCGAGAGGAAGTGAAAGCGTGGGCGAGGAGAAGGAGGGACAGAGAACTGGGAAAAAAAAGCAGAGATCTCCGGACGATCAGAATGTGACAGTATCAAAAATATGTATTTACCATTTTATGTTATGTGTTAGTCCGTTAATGTTATAATAAATATTTGTGCGTGTTCATAATTCATGTTAATTCTCTTATTTAACACCACTGAAGTTTTCTGCAGCTCTAAAGCGTTTTAAGTCACGCTTGGTACGTTACACAGACCATAACGCTTAATCTTGTCCATTGAAAAAAGCTTGTTGAGACGACTTTAATCTATTGTGAGTGACTTTTATCCTATAGCTTTACTCTCTATGGTATCGCTTTATTTATTTATAAGTAAAATAAATAAGTAGGAATGTGAAGTGAACAAGTATATATTAACATTTAATTTAAGAAATTCAGGTAACATAAGTAATTGTATCAAAAAACAAATTATTATTGAGGAAATATTTTCCCTTAAATTATATAATACAGACATCACTTTCTTTATATGATAATATAAATAGTAAACTATTTTTTAAAGTGAAGAAACCGATTTTCTTACATATTGATGAACATGAATTTTTATTTTAGAACCTTTAATGTTATGGTACTTCATTTTACTACATTTTTGCAGAATGTTTATCCTGTGAAAGCTACATTTTCATTTTCTTAACTGGTGGAATGCGTTTGGTTAGGTTAGGTTACGCAAACGCTACGTTTAGATAGGTTAGGTTAAATAACACATGAAAATAATCATTTGTTAACATGTTGTACTTTATTTAATAACATCATTCACACCATAATTTTAATTCATTCTGCATCACATTCATGAACATTATGACAAATATGAACAAATTTTTATATGAACTTTACTAGATTATGAAAATGGAACTTCAGTGAAAATACATAAGTAGGAATGTGAATTGAAAAAGTATATATTAACAATTTATTTAACAAAATCTGGCAGCATGAGTAAGTGACCATATTTTGTGAAGGCAACGTACTAAAATTGAGTGCTGGTAAAATTTTCTTATAATATAATCAAGTGATTAAAATCTAAAAATAATAAATATAAGAAATTAAATTTTTAAAATGGATTAAAAAATATTTAATAAATTAAAAATTAAATATATTAAAATAATTATTCTATTTTCTTGTTTCAAGAAATTTATCATGAAATAAGAATAGTATCTCAAGAAAACTAAAAAAATAAATTCGGTTTGGTTTATAATCAAACGATATTGTAGAAGTAAATTCGTATCATAATAAGCCATGTTAATTTTTTTAGTATTATTTAAATTTATTAAAAGAAATCAAGCATATATTCATCAAGTCAAATAAGTTATTTTCTAGTAAAAACATTAACAAGCATAAAAATATATTTCGTAATTAATTGTACATAAATTTGTGTATATATTTCGGTGATTCCAAAATATTTCGTCACTTAATCAAGGTAGCATATAGAAGTAGTGCTGCTTTAAAGCATTCATCTATAATTAGAATTTGATGAAAAAATATAATTAGAACTTCTGCAGTACATTTCATGACACAGAAGTTTGAAGGGAATAAAAGTCATTATTAATAAAAGATACATTTATAAAGAACTTTAATATGATGTTTAAATCGGAGAACCATATTAATATGATGTTTTTTATTTTTTATTATGCAATTGTATATTTTTTGATTTTTTTTATTAAACTAGAAAATTTGGCAAAGTTTTATTGAGAGACAATTTTAAAAAAAATTAAAAAGAATCTCCGTTTAAAAATTATTTCAATACACAAATAAATAGGTTATTCATAAAATAAAAGTTTGCATATGAAAATTAACGCACACATACAATACATAAAACAAAACAATTATAAAAATAATTAATAATATTAGTAAAAGGATATGTTGGTATTCGTCACTAATACTTCTGAAATTTAAACATTTTAATTTTTCATCCTATCAATAGTTTTTAATTCATTATAATAATTTTTTGAATAATTTTATTTGATAACACTAATATTTCGCAATAAACTTTGAAAGTTTGTAATTTATACATACTTTAATCATTCATACTTCTAAATTCTATAAAATGCTTATTTGAATATTTGATAAAAATCGTTTGAACAAAAATTATTTCATTGAAATCACTTCAAATCACACAATTCTGAAAATATTGATGATTGAATTAAATTATAGATGTGATAATTTAACTATATGTAACTAAAAATTTGAAAAAAAATTTTGATGAAGGGATATTTGTTACTAAGAGCAAACACTTCATTTATTTTTCTCTAATTCTGCCCTACCGCTTAAATAGTATAAGTCTTGTTATTATTCATTCTATAGCTACAAAATTCCGCGAAAAATATGATTCTTTTTATTATTTTCTTGTTTGAATACCATAAAAGTTTTTTGAAAAATTTTTTTTGTCTAGTCTGAAATTTCTACACAGCCATGAAGCTAAATATTTGAACACTCGATTTCACTATTTGTAATCAATTATTTTATTGACTTTTCCTTATTGTCTTTATTTTTATTTCCTTTTTCATTTCTGTGTTAACTGTGATAGTTAACAATATTTTTATCAAGAGCTTACAATTTTCGATGAAATATTTATGTAACTATCATATTGATATCCAACAGACTCATAGTTTCATATATTTGTTATTTCAGAAAAAATTATTGCATTTTATGAATAGAATTCAGCTGATAAAAACTTAATTGAATTGAATTTTTTAAATTTTGCAATGAAATTTTTTAGAAATGTATCATTGTAAGGAATATATAAATAAATATTTAACAATATCTATAAACTTACAATGAAGTTCGTAAGTAATCAGAAATTAGACCTAGTATATCAATAGAAAAAGTTCACCTTTCAATTGATATAACAAAGATATAACTATGATTTTGTTGGAAACCTGTATAAATTTCAATAGTATTTTATATACGATGAGATTTTAGTATGCAGGCAAATGTTCCAGATGAATCAATATGTACAGATGAAAGTTTTATAATTACAATGTTCCATGTTAGACATCTAAGAATGTCAGTCTTCATCATCAGCAGCATGCTATTTCAGTCAATCAAAAAGGCTCTTATGTGAAATGCTAAGACTACTTCTGTTTTTTTATTTTCACTTCGTATTATAAATATATTCATCTACGAATATGTAATGAAACAAAGAGAGTGCGTTGTCACCCGTTGAGGATTATAAATAAATTCTATTTCCTTAGATTCTGTTGCTAGGAACCTTGCTCCACAAATGGGGACAAAGAAAATAAAAAATCGCATCGTTCCTACAAAAGTTGAAGGTGAATGCAATGACATAATAAAGTTAGCATTATGAATTACAAGACAATTTATTAAATTCATTACAAGAAAAATCAAACGAAAGAAAGCTTCCTTACTGAAAGGAATGCTTAGCAATTTGTTTGTTTTACTATTATTTTAGATTATTAGACGACATATTAAATATAACGATAAATGCAATGTCTTATGTAACTAATGGGAATAAAATATGTTAGGAAAATGTTTTGGTATTAATATTAGAATATGTTCTGTACAAATATTCATGATGTATAATTTTTGTTAGTGAAATTTCAAGGTCCTTTCATTTTTATAGATTTTTTTTTTAATTTCGTTCAAGTATAATTTCTAATACTTGTAAAAGAATCATATTTGATACTATGTGTTAATCCAATCATATATACCAATATTATTCCTTAAATTATTTTAATTCCATTAGCTTTTAATAAATTGACTATCTTCTTTATTCATTTTCCTTGTTTCCAGATGCTTCAGTTTACTTATTTTATAATCTTCCCCATTTATATAAATTTTACTACGATTTTTAAATCAGAAAAAGATTGTGATTATGAATGTCTTCAACTAAATTTCAAATCAAGATTACCAGAAAAGCAATTGAATTTTTCTAACTGACTTATGCCACTGCATTTGAATTGGATAACGAAGATTGCCAGGTAAATCAGTGGACCTCAAGGTTGACAAAGCACAGAGGAGAAGCAAGCAACATTCTAATAATCTAACTGCATAACATTTACAAAAACTTTGGATATAACGCAACGACACGTAATCATCTAATCTAAATGTACTAATGAATTATCACATAGTTTGGGAAAAGTAACGAACATTTCAAAGGTAACAAAGAACGGCGACAATCGAAGGTATAGAAAAACAATTTGGAACAATAAACAGTTATAGGGAATATACAGGCAATATTTTTTTTCATGTATATAAATCAAGCACAATCTTTCGAAGTTTTAAAATATATGACGCAACAGTTTTTAAACTTTCAAGTCAATTTTTCAGGATTTCCCCCCTCCCCATAGTTAGATAGGTAAATTTATGAAACGAAATTATGTATAAAACAAATGAAGAAACAATTATTTTGTGATTAACACAGAACTTAAAAATAAATTTATTAGAATTATTAAAATAAATCTATAAGTTTGCTGTGGTTATATATAGTCTTCTTCAGAAATGGCTGCATATGAATTACTTTCATACTTATCATTTAAATTGCAATGAAGTCTCTGTTATCATCTGCTTATGAAACAAAGAAAAGTTTTGGCTACTTACGTCATTTTAAAAGTCCTTATTCATGTGAGTTAATAGTAATTTCAATTCTGTTCTTTAGGAAGTATTAATTTATTTAGTATAACTTAATCTGTAATAAAACAAGCGAATTTTCCAAATATTATTTATTAATTTTAAAAATTTTTATTTCAATTTTTGGATAAAAACCACGTGTGCAATATTTTAGAAGTCATTACGAGGTAAAAATGTACCTTATTTTTCTTAAAGTTAGCTTTTTCTTAATTTTTATTCCAATGTCTTAATTTTAAATAATATTACCTGCGAAATGGAATATTTAATATAATTATTAGCATTTTCATTTATAACAATGAATTTATAATTTTCAGTTTAAATTTCTGTTTTGCTGAATTTAAAAAAAATAAAAATAATCAATAATATTTTTTTTTGGACCTGAAAAATTGACTGGATGGCTGTACTTGAAACCGGTCTCTTAGAAATTTCGCCAAACAAAATGGCCATTTCAGTTCGTTTGCGTAAGTATTCACATTTGTACGCGTAACTGTATTTGTAACAAAATACATTCAATTACAAAGAGAGCCTTTCTTCATCTATCGCGGGTTACAAAACGTTTGAACATGCATTTTAAAATTAACAGTTCATTAATATGGTCACCCGAATTCCAGAAATCGGTCTCAAGAAAGCTCAGAAGCAAGGAACCGTTTTGATTTGGTGTAGACTAAAATAGGCTATTAAATTGTCTTTTGCATAGTTTAAAACTGTGGGATAGTAATTTTTTCCAAAGAATATAAGCACCCGCGATTTCATTGAAGACACTCTTTGCATTACGTACAATCACCTCAACTTACGTAAGCAAACATTTTTAATGTCTTTTGCGTGCTTATGTTTATGACAGAAAAATTCCCACACACTCTACCTGAAGAAGCATCGACTCGACAGCACCAGGTCGTAGAAGAAAATATCTCAACCATACCGTGAACAATGACCTGGAATGTTGATACTTAAGTTTTTGTATCGGTTAGCCTGTCGAGAACCTTCCTGGAACAGCATGACGCTTTCGAATAGAAACAAATAGGAATTCTTTTCTTTCGTTCTTGTCGTTGTTAATGTGTCCTAGGAGTGTGGGTCACATCAGAGCTTGTCCTTAGAAGGATTCTTGAGGTCATAGCTCATGCGTCGGCCGTTGAGGAGGGGTCGTACATCCTCAGGCGCCGCCCTCCTATGTGAGGTGGTGACCATTTTGGCCTCCCTTTCAAATATGTCAGCTGTAGCGTCCTGGTCCGATTTGCAGCGGGACATAGCAACCGCTGCAGCAGAGCTACCCGCTTTCATAGACACAACGGCCATGTCGTCGTTGGCCACCTGGTGACGAGAAGGCGTTGGAGACATGCTTTCTGAGCCACAAGAAGAGCTTTCGCTGAGCTCGGCCGTGGGGCGGCGACTTATCCTGGGCGAGTGGTTCGGACGGCGCCCCAGGATCTGGGCTTGAATGTGCTCACAGATACGCTTAAATCGACGAATAGGCCCTGAAAAAAATTGATGATATTTATTTAAACATTTTTTAAATGACTAAATTATAAGAATGAATGTGTGATGATACCATCCTTAATTGTGCATACCGGATATGAGGGTGAAAGAGATACAATATACGGCGGGCTTGTCAGTGCTGCTCCTGCGGTCCACAGCACTGAGGGGTCCGTCGTGTGTGCCCGCACTGACCAGCGCTATGTCCACGTGGAAACGGACGTTCCTCTGGAACATTGTCGGACCCCCGGCACGCTTGTATTCCACGCGGAAAGACATTGGAGAAATGACGCTGTGGCACAGATCAGCTATCTACAAAAATAATTTCTTTTTGTTAGTCGAATTCAAGAGAAAAATAAAGAGTAAAATTACTATTTCCCATTATGTTATTCAGAATTTAAATACCTCTTAATTTATAGTGAGAAATAAGCTAAATAAAAGACACCCCTTAAAAATTTAATGATAAAAATAACTTAATCTGACTTAAAAGAAAGAAAACAAGAAAGGAATAGAACAAATAAAAGATGTGTATTAAAAGTTTGTTGTTGTTGTTATTTGGACACTTAGACAAGAAAATCTCACTAGCTGATGGCTAAACGAAATTAAGTTAAAAGGCTGTGTCTTGCGTTTAACCAGAGGACTACGAAGGTGAAAGTTCATCTTTGTTCTAAGCCTCCTTCGACAGATGGCACCACCAGAGAATGATCCATTCCCCCAATTTTGACTTTGATCTTGAGGGGCGGAATTTTTCTCCAGAATCATTACACCCATGGTAACTGCTCAACCATTGACCACAGGACTTTCGATTCCTCAGATTTAACGAGCCAATATATTGATTGCACTTGGTGGGTCTTTGGGAATCGATTTGGATAATCGATTAAATTTAAATATTAAAATTGCTCCATTAATAATTTTAATAAATACTAAGAAAATTATTGAGAGAGAAAAGAACTGATTCAAACTTTCATAATTTTCTTTAAAGTTTCTGTTTGTATACAATAAAAATAAATTTGTATGCGTTTTGAAGTTAGCAAAATGAAGCAAGAAACGCCAATTAGAATTTGAATAAATCTAATCAGTTTTTGCACAAAATAGAACAAAAAACAATTTTTGTATCTTAATAAAGACACAGAAAAATGTTTCCTTTGAATCAAACTTAGTTCTGAAAAATGATTATATGATATCATTAATCGCGTATCTACTGAAACTGTTCTGAACTGCATAACTATCACATTTCAACAGCATAATAATATTACAGCTCAAAGCTTAAATTTGAGGAAAAACTTCAACAGAATCAACAAAAGACAATTCAACGAATACTTGTGATAAGTTAGATTACAAATTATATTTGTATACTAATTCACATATTGTTTTAATCCAATTAAAAATTCCCTATCCTTATTTTCAGATTTATTTTAATAAATTTTCATAAAATATAATTATGTTACAGTTGATTTGACATGATTCAATGATAAATTGATTTTCATTTTGTCCCAAAAGCGATATCATTATTTTAGGTGAAGTTTCCTTAATATTCTCTTTGATTAGTACCAGAATGCAAATATTACAATATTTTTGAAAATTATATAATTTTAAACCTTTAAGGAAATATATCTTTCAGTAGACACTCATATGTATATGTTAATACATGAGTATATCTTAGACTTCTATTTCACAAATTAAATAAAATTTAAAATATACTTAGATTGTTTTCTTAAATTGCATCAATATAAGAAATCGAAAACAATAACGATTAAAATAAATGTTCTTACCGATAGAAAGGCATGAATGAGATCAGCTTTGACCGAGCTCAGAGGCCTATCTTTTACCAATATTACGTGAGTTTCATCTCTTTCATTGGTCATGAGGCTTCCGAACCACGATCGCTTCGTTAATCTATAAAGCAAGCAATCGAACTTTTAGAAAATTTTATTGAATTAATTCACTATGTTTATGATTTGAAATATATATATATATATATATATATATATATATATATATATATATATAAATAAACAGCACTCAGCCACATCACCTTCTGTTATGCATTATTTAGTATTTGCTTATATCATTCGACGTCATTTGCAGATAAATGAAACGACTGCAGAGCGCCCATTACTTTATTTACCCTTGATTCAAAAACACAGTCGTTTGTGCTGCTAATGGTGCGATGAACGACGGAGATGGGCAATGGCACAGAACAACGTTGTTTTTACGAACTAATCTCATTTATGTCATTCGGATTCGAGTCAGAAGACACCGAAGTGAAAGATACTGAACTATGTGGTATTAAATTTCACTTCTGCACCCCGCTAGTTAGACATTGATGGTACAATGAACTTCAAGGGCTACATCTCTAAGCTAGTGTAGGTCATGATCTTTCCATACCTACAGTACTTGCTATTAGCCAAATTCAGATGTGGATGATTACACGTGGTAAGCAATATTCAAGAATCCTTTTTTTACTCATCAGACAATTTTATCCTTATTCTCCATTTCTTTTAACAATCGAACACAAGTGATCCATGCTTAAGCAACAATATGTCTACGATACACCATTGCTGCTACACCAGATTAACTAAGGACTGCGGTGGACTGGTTGGTAGCGGAGTTGTTCTCATTATCGGAAAGTAGTGAGCTTGAATCCTGACTTAACCGAAGATTCAATGTGTTGTCTAAAGGCGGTTAGGGCACGTTGTACATATTGTGGTTACAATATTCTCCAAGTGAGGTGATACCTCTAGGAGTGGCAGATCAACTATTAGGGGTCTTCTGCTTGCGGTCCTTGCTTCAAAATCATGAAGCCACCACCCAGCTGTTGGTAGAGTCCAGTTCAGGTAAGGTACAGGGAAACATGTTGATGCAGCAACAACACCAGATTAACTTTGGTAATATATGGGAGCTGCTTGGATTACTATACCCCAAAAATACATCCAAAACTTCTTTTATTCTACCCCGATAGTGTCGCTGCTGTCATGAACTTGGCGTACTAATGCTATGAATTCTCAAATTACTTTTCTCCAGTTTATTTTAATTAAAAGTGTAGTAATTTTAATGTTTAGTAGTACATTATACATAATAAATGCATAAGTACACAGTTTTAGTTTTAATTTATTACACTTACTCAGGTGAAGAGTCTGGTGTTAAACTCACTTCATCTGAAGCAGAAGGCGCTGAAAAATAAAAATAAAGTATTTAATACTACTCGAGCGATAAGAAATTGATAATACAATAATAGGTTTCTAAAATTGGGAAACACAAAGACAATTAACAAGAACATAATTATTTTTTAAAACTAAAACAAGCATTTGGAAATTGCGATAGCCATTAAGAGTTCTGTATATCATTGAGTTCTGTTGGCATATAGTTCTGGCCCATTGAAGCTCTGGAATTCTGCCATTAGAATTAGAATATCTTATCCATTGTTTTGTATCCGACTATTAGCATAGAAAACCTTATTTTTGAATACTAAATAAAGTTATTAGACAGAAATTTCATGCTAACAAAAATGTATATAAATTACAACTAGGTCATTGCCTATCTTTGTTGTTATGAGTTTTTAATATCAAACTTGATACAAGAATTGAAACTTTTGTTTACTTTGCATTTTTCTCCTATGGAACCTAGGACTACCGAGGAAGCTGCTTTTTATTGTGTTGAGCCTAGATTTCCAGTACGGTTGATTCATACCAGGGGAACCCGGAGGAGTGTTAAGGGGACTTTCTTCTGGAGTACCCCTGGGGGTGGGCTTGGGAGAGCTGAGAGGAGAAACCGCAGGACTTGTCACATGAAGGCTGCTCGACATGCTGCTCCTTCGGCTCCGTCTGAAGAATAAACAAGTCATAATCAATCAATCGATCAATCAAATTAAATCCAGAAGCTAACAAAAAAAGCAAAAAAAAATTAATTGACATACACCTATTGTAGTTTTAAATAATAAGTTTCTTACGATTATTTGGAAAAGAGAATAATTTATATATAATTAAGCTTACTTTATTAAAAATAAAATTTGAATATAAGCTCTGATGTGCTGCGCAATAAAGAAGTTTGCTTGGAAAGAGTTTTAAGATAATAAAAAGAATATGGTAAAAGCTGGAAAATAATATAAGAATGATCATTTTAAGAGCATATCGCGTTAAAAGAAGATAGCCGATTGTTATAAGAATGAATTATTTCGACTGCATTATTTGGAAAGAATAATGATTTAAGCGAAATCCTTACTACTTTTTTAAAAAAGATCTCTATAAACGCGCGCGCGATTCATCGGAAATAAAAAGAATAGAAAAGTTTTTTTTTCGACTCAAATTTATTAAATTTCTAGGTTTAACTTCTTTACATCTCAGAAAGGATAAAATTTATATATATAGAAAATAGTGAGTATCTATATTCTGCATACTTCCAAACATTTACAGATACAATTCCATTATACTCTCGTACGATAATTATCGTAAAAGGAAAGAAAAATAATCACAATCAGCCCTTTTTAAATCAATTTAAAGTTAAATCTGATTTATCTTAAACAACATGCTGAAAATAACGTTCGCACTGCCGAAACTGATTTAAGAAATATTGGTTTTTGTTGAAAACTATATTTATCGTTTGTTATTACAAATAATATGATATTTTCGAATTTTTTTATAGTTGAGCACGTTTATAAAGTAATTACAGACTTTTTTTTTTTTTTTAAGTCCTTATGTTGGCTGTTTCGAGCATAATAAGTCTTGCAGTCCAATAAAGAAATGAAGTATCTCCAGGAGTGGAAAGCGTTTTGAAATGTGAAGAAGTGCGGGCTTACTGGAGGGCGCAACATTTCCAAAGATGATCGTAATTACAGACTAAAATGACATTAATTAAGATTATGATATTTCAAATGAGGAATACGAAACCAAAGAATGTTTTTGACAAATTTACTTCTTCTCAAACTTAATATAATTTTTTTGATGCTTATTTAATAATTATGTAAATATTTCTGTGCTCTTATTTTTTAAAATTTTGCTTCTTTTGTACTTATTTTGATGGGTTTCAGATATTTCAACAAACACTGACAACAAGATAGCAGAAAACAAAATGACGCTAAATCAGTTGAATCGTATTTAAGTCAGTTCCCCAAAATGATTTAAATCAGTTCGAACTCACTTAAATCACAAATTGCCACCGCAAGAAAGCTTTGCCAAGAATTAAACGCGTTTAAAAGTGCAGTGCGAACGAGGTAATAGAAATGCTTACATTTTTAGAAACTACTAAAAAATTGTACAAACATTTTATAATTAATGTAAATAAAAGGCTTCATTTTATCATTTATGGTAATATAATTATCATCTTTATGATGTATTGACACAAAACTTATTTAGAAGTTCAAAATTTATTTCTGATGTATTCTGCTTATCAATCGATTGCAGGGGTATGATGGAATAGCACCCATTTACATTATATTTCAGTTCTGTTTAGTAGAGGTTACTTTCCACAACGATTAAACACATATCAATTATAGACACTTAATATAATTGACTTTTTCTTTGGGAAATTGAATTCGTCCAACCTCTCTCACTGTAAAAGTAAGATAGGTATCAATCGAAACTGCAGAACAATACTAACATGTCATAATAGGAATAATATATTCATTTTAGTATGTACAATATTCTAAGCTTCCGAGAGAAGGAAGGAAAAAAATAGTTGAAAACTATTTTTAAATCATATTTTCATACATTTAAATTTGTAGGCTCTAAAAATGAAAATAATAAAAGCTTAAATGTCAGCCAAATATCAAACGAGTGCGGTCTCTAAATTATAACAAATAGTAAAACGCGGAAACTTATTTATATTTTATCGCAAAAATATTTAACGGATTAATATGTATAAGCACTAAATATTATATTTCATTTAACATTATCTTACAAAGATTTATAAAAAGACTTGTGTAGAGGTTTACATAACATCTAGATTTTATTTTTTAAAGTAGATTATTAATAATTCATTTACGTTGAGTTTTAGAAACTCAGATGCCTCAGAAATATGTGGAAAAGTTTAAAAAACTTGTTTAAAAATTCATATTATATCTAATTTTATATCTGTAAGCTGTACAAAACAAAATTTTTATATTTGCATTATTAATTGGAATATTTCTATAAGCAATCATATTATGTTATTGACAATGTATGAAACGCTAAACACTTTGTAGAAAGCTTGTGTAAAGTAGGAAATTCGAGAATTAGAGTTTACTTATCCTAGATATTTCCAGACGAAGGAATTCTGTAATATGGTAAATGCATGTTAACAAAAGTTGATGAAAAATGATATGTTAATGCTGTTTAAAGATACTCATATACACATACCTTTTTAAAAATATTGTTATTTTATATAAAGATATGAAAGATTGTATAAAAAAAATTTCTTTCAAAATAACTTCTTTACTAATTAAGAAAATATATTGAAAATAATTTGTATTTTTTTTCTCATTAATTTCACATAAAAATGAAATACGTGACTGTTTAGAATCGTGATCGAAACAACGAACTCAAAGATGTGCTTTGATGCGTTTTACAAGTTATCTTCACATTTACAAGCTTAGGTCAATAAACTTCTTTAATGTATACTTATATATTTATTATCAATAACGCGACAAGCATCGGTGGTTCAGTGGTAGAATGCTCGCCTGCCACGCGGGCGGCCCGGGTTCGATTCCCGGCCGATGCATGGTTGCAATTTTTACTGAAAAAATTCGTAGGGCTCATTTGTTGGAGCACTAAAAAATTAATTTATTTGAATTGCGTTTATATAATTGCAATTTTTTAATTATAGGATCGAAATGGAGGTGCATTTTATATTGCTCGGGTTTTTCATTTAGAATTCTGCACAAGGATTGAAAAACCTTAATTGCTCAATTTATTGTGCCAGTCAATTATCAATATTTTATAATAATTAGGTGTGCAGTAGGATGCCTATTTTCAAAGTTTGTTAATAATATAAAAAATGGGGAAAATGGACAATTAAAGATTGACACAAGTTTATTCCAACTTTCATTTTTTTCCAATTACATATAATATTTTAAAGGAATACAAGTTATAAGTATACAAATATAAATATTCATAAATTTTTGAAATATATAACGAATCATTGCTAAAAAAACTAAAAATAAAAAAATGAATGTACATTTCAAAAAATTTTTTTAAGTGTGTTGGAAAACAAATAAAATTTTTATTTGACTTACCCATAGGGATATCGCCTCGGTGTTAATGGAGAACCATCGCTAAGCATATCAAAGCTATACCTACAGAATATTAAATAAATTAAATGTCAGAGGATATTAAACAACTATATTTCATTACATACATACTATAACAAAAACATGTAAAACATTTGAGCTTTATAATAATATGAAGTGCGATAAGAAGTATATATTAATGTAAAAAAAAAAAAAAAAATTAGATTTGAAATTTCAAGCAATAATAAATACCTGAATAACAAAATAAGAAATCAACTTAGCAATAAATTGTTGCAATTAAAATAAAAATGAAAAGAGTTATAAAACATAGGTTTCATTTAATTAAGATTAAAAATAATAGTTTTATTTAAATCGTTAAAATAAATAAATCAACAACGAAAATTAGGTCAAAATAATAAAATTTCAACAAAGAGCAATATCAACTAATCCAATTAAATTTAAATATGTGGAAGAACTTTTTTTGCACTACGATTATCAAAATCGCATTTTTTCAAAAATAATTACACATTCAAATATAAATAAGAAAAAACTCTCTCCAACGGAAATTAAGAAAAGTGATTAAATTGTTAGTACTAAATACTTATGTTGATTAAATATGATAAAGTCATGATTTAGTTTTTCGAACGAAATATTTTTCCAACATAATAATAGATTTTTTTATATATATTTTACGTTATTGAAATGAAAATACAAAAGTTAATGAAAATAGTTAAACGAATTTTTTTTTCAGATTATTATAATGGTTACGTGTTATCAAATTTTTTCTTACAAGTTTTGATTAAATGATAATTTCAGATTTCAATGCCATAACTGATTTCCTATTTTTCAATAATCCTAATGATATCTATTTTTTAAATCACTTATCTGTTTTTCGAAAAATCAATAAAATGATAAGGAAAATATTGATAATATATTTTATCATTTAAATATTAAGTAAAATGTGCGTACACAAATATTCTGTAGATAAGATTTTTTCTGAAGATAAGATTTTTATTGTGTGAAGAATATTAACGATAACTTTTTCACTGTTTTTACTTTTTTCATTTTCAATGTTTCTTTTTAAAGTTATTTACCTCGGGAGAAAAGAGCTAATTGCAATTCATAATCTACTGATTTTTAGTCAACTATGGCGTTCAGAACATACTCCTTTAACATTTGGCTAAATCTTACACTTTCTTGTTATTGATATGGCATTGTTTTTATAGCATTAAGCATTAATGAATCATTATATAAATATATTTTCAGGTTGACAGAACAACCAATTTTTTTAATATTTCTACTATATATTTGAAGTTGATATCTATGAAACTCTTTTAAAGCAGTATATAAAAATTTAATTTTTCCTCTGTATTATTTACCTCCCTCGCTTTTAAAATCCTTTGTCATTAATAGTAAGTTAATATAGGAATCGAGGCTTACTTGTTCAATCTTTCTAAAAATCATTCGAAAAATAAAATAAATAAATAAGTTTCCTCTTATACATCTTTAATTAATTATTTTATTAATATTATTCCAAGTTTAACATCAAGTTAGCTGTGACCAACCGCTTATGTAGTTAAAAATTATTAATAAAATTTTGAATTTATAATTGTTAAGCTACAGCTTTAACTTATAGATTGAAAGCAGACATGGAATCAATAAGGTTTGCTTTATCTGCATTTTATATACAAAGAAGAAAAATCCTTTTCCGATTTATTTTGACAGAAAAACAATACATAAACAAATATTATATTTTAACGACATTATTGGGTCATCTGAATTTTTTTTTTGTCAAGAACAGAAGAAACCTTGCGGAAAATTTTATTTTTTTAAGAGCACCAAATTAAATCAAATTAATCTTATAATTTAAATTTACGATTTTCCTAAATATTATAAATATGCATATATTTTTTTCCAATTTGATATTAATAAATATGTGCATATATATAATTTTCTAATATATATAAATTTAAATATTTATTTATAAAACTTTGAATTTTATGGTCACATACACTGAATATTTATCAAACAAATAGCTTAAGAAAAAAATATATTATGCAATTTTTCGGTTAGTTCCTCATAAAACATCAATACAAATTTTTTTGACTGTCAAAACATTTGTTCACTTCAGATGAGTTATTGTGTTATGATAATTATCACTTATATCACTCCAGTTAAATATTATGTTAAGGATGATTACAGATGATGTCCTCACCTGGGACCAGACCTGCCGTTTATCTGACAAGTGTCCACCCTCTTCCTGGGGGGATCGGGAGGCACGGGACAAGGAAGAGAAGTTGAAAAAGCTGTAAGAAAAACATTTCTTTTTCATTAATGCGAAGAATTAATTAAAATACGATAGATTATAAATAGCATACTATGAGAATTTTGTAAATGCAACTCGAATATTGAAATCCAACAAAAATAAAAATATATAAGTTTTTATTTAGAAATAATTTTGTTAGAATTTTTGCTAAGTACAGTTTATCATGTGGCATCGAAAAAATATTTTGAACGAAAATCAAAATCGAAATACCCTGTTGTGACGTAACTGTTGTAAATGTTTTCTTATGCGCAGATTTCATTTTGAGGAGATTTAATACAATAGATTTGAGACGAATTTAGAAACTTGAGATTTGATATATATATTTGGAGTACTTTTTTTTGATAATAAAAAGAAAACAAACATTGTCACATTTAGAATAAAGTAATTAGAAATTGTTTACTTTATTTGGATTGGAAATCTGTCTAACAAAAGAGAATGTATAGTTAATTCGTGGCTAGAGATATGTGATTAGGATAATTAGAGCAATTTCCTCCAAGCATTTTTTCATCTTGTTTTTGCAACGGGCTCACCGTATCTTAATGCTAAGACTTTAACAAGGAATATCCCGTGTTCGATTCCAGCCACTGAGAAGTGACAGTTGCTGCGTTTTTCTTTCTCATTCCGTAACTTTCAGGGTAGGTGCGTGGGAGTAACTGTATTTAGTGCCTTTTTAGTCATAAAAAACAAGCAAACAAACCCTTCGGACACTTTTCAGCTCAATTGTAACTCTTTTGATACTTATAATAAATTTAAAAAATATAAATTTGCGCACTTTTTGACATGATCGGTTGATATAATTCAATTTAAATATGAAAAATTAATGCATTATTTCATAACACGCAATTATGTTAAAAAATAATATGATCAAAAATTTAACAAGTAATTGAAAATGATGTTAAAATTCTTCATAAAAATCAGGCTATCTTTTAAGCGTAAATATTTCAAATTTACAATACTATTTATTTTGGTATCTGGTTCACTATTTTTGGTATACTATTCGGTAATTAAAAATTACAATAAATATTTTTGTAAGATTGGGATATCAGTTCTAGTAAAAGTTGAACATTCAGCTTTCAAGGGCGAAATATAATTTTCGGAATACGATATATCGTATTCCGAATAATAACTTTTTCTCGTATAAAAACGTTTTCTGCATTTTTAACCTCTATATATTCAAATCCATAATACAGTGGGTGATCGGTTAACGAACAGTTCGGACTACGAGCAAATCGGACAACGAACACTTTCAAGAAATATTTTTTCTGTTCGGACAACGATCACATATTCGGAAAAGGAACTAAAATGAATTTTAACGAACAATTCTTGGTTCTCAGATCTAGATATGTAGGGTTGCCAAACCCAACAAACCAAAAATCCTCTTTCATGTCTCTAGAACTATGTCGCTTGCCTATTAAACATTAATGTTCTATACTGGAAATTTTTTTCCAACAGAATATTCAGAGTCAAAGTAGACCATCTGTTTCGATTTTGAATGAAATCAAAACCGAAACCGATTTTATTTTGAGCATTCTCCCTCATTCATTATTTGAAGGTGAGAGAGGATGTTAGAGCTCAATCATGTTAGAATGACACCCAAACCAAGCTATATAAGTAAGGTTAGGGATTTTTTCCACAACAATGCTATTAATCACGCCAGAAAATCTTAAGAGAGAAAAGTAATCGACACTGGACATTTTCCTTTATGCCCCCCCCCCCCCGATAAACAAAAAAAATGAAAGAGACTGATTAATATTTAAGACTTTAAGTATGTATTTTTTAATAAACTTATCAAGAAATTATACATCCTTTTTTAATTTAATTTTTAGAGTCTCTAGAAGAATTAATCGATTTCACAAAGAAAATCTATGGTAAATCGATGATCGGTTAACGAACATAGTTTTGTTACGGATTATGTTCGTTAAAGAATCACCAATTATATTACCAAATCATAATAAGGAATAAAATTGTTTATGATAAAAATCATGTAAGTGACATTTCCACAAGTTTTAGTGCAGAATAAATATAAAATTCTCCAACAAGATGCAAAGTAAATATTTTTATGCGTTTCAGAGACCGATATATATAGTCACCTTTACTTCTAGAAAACTGCTTACTTTGCTGGGGAGTAAATTATGAGAATCATAAAACTTTGCGTAAAGAGTTGAAATACTACTCTGAAGTTATTCTCAAAATCTTAGAGTCTATAAAGCTCTGTATATTGCGCATTTTATCTATAAAACATATGCCATAAAAATATTATAAGCAGAAAGAATCTGAAGCTATTGAACAAATTCAACATGAATACCATCGTAAAATTTTTAAATTTTATCAGAAACTATTTAAGGCAAATTTGCCAAAACGAAACTCGTTTTCTTGGAACTTTTTGGAACAAATTTTTCCAAGAAAATTTTTTCAGAAATTTATATATTTAGATATTAAAAATTCAGAAATCTACATGTAAAACTAATTTGTGGCAGAATTATTTTACATTCATTTTAAAATGACCTAATTTTTATTTTTTATATATTTTTTATGAAGAATAAAACTAGAAATTAAAATTATATTTTCTATGCTTTTCTTTAAAATATTTGAAAATTTTATTATTTCTTCTATGAAGTTTCTTCAAAAAATATAATTATTGATTAATTGTTCATTTGTTTTTAAATATATGAAACTAAAATTCTTTAGAATGAAGTTTACGAAGTTAGCGAAATAAGACAATAGTTTATAAAGACAAACCACCTATTGTTTTGAAGTTACTTGCAGAAAGTTGTAAAACTTCCCTTTTATTAAGAAGCAAATATATATATATTTTTGATTTATGAAGAAAAATAAAATATTTACCTGATATAAGATTAGTACTTTCTATAAATATCAGCGCAAACATGAATATTAAATGTTTTTAAATATGATACTTAAAATAATTTTAAAATTAATTTAATTCCTGATATTATAAGATTTTAAATATGATTAGATTTATTGTAAAGGATTGAAAGTTTACAGTGGTAATTATAGAATTTGATTAAAATTCGAATAGAATAATATTTTAAATTGATATTAGAGCTATATTTTGGGCTATTGATAAATGCATCAAATATAGCGCAAGATGTATTAAAAAGTCATGTTTCAAAAATTTGAATAAAGGAAATGGATTTCTCTCCCCAACATTAACACAACATTGATGATGGCACGTAAAGTCATATCAATTCGATGGTCTTTTATTAAAACAAAACAAAATGAAATACTTACCTGATTCAGATCTATTCCTAATTATCACTTCCGTCTCATCCTCATATGCAGGTTTCCGTCGCTTCCGGTCAAGAAGAAGGAAATAAACTACTTTCTCTGTGTTATGCCTAAAGCGGAAGAAAAAGGAAGGAAATAATCTTTTTAATTACTAAAAATATGTGTAGATTATCAATATTAACAGAATGATATGCAAATATTTATAAGGAAAAAATTCTTCAATTCTAAATATATTTTAGACAGGGTTTTTTATGTTTCTGAAAAGTTAGACTTCATTTTTTTTGATTAAAAGAATAAAAAGCAATAATAAAACGATGATTTTTCAGAATATATTTGCGTGCATTGTTACTTGAATACTTTAAGCATTTAAATATTTTTGCGGAACTTTTAAACATTAATATCATGTACATTAATGTGATCTATCAAGATGAATTTCTTACAAATATTTTATTGTAAAATTCTTCGGAAAGTTTCATCCAAATTATTAGTGAGAATATTGAATATATCGACAGAATATATTGAATATATATATATACATAACTGTGTGGGAAGACCCCGGACTGCATATATTGAATACATGAGGCTATTCAATACATCACCTCAAACAAAGACATATTTATGATGTAATGTATGGAATATGATTACATCACTTGAGTTCTGGATAATAAAAATAGAAATGAAAAATTGTTTAACTTTATCCGTAAGAGAGTTTGCATGAATTAAAAAAAAGTTTCGAATCATGAAAAAAGGAGTACAATCACTCACCGATAAAATTTCACTATTTTAAATTGTAAGAAAAAGTATTACATTCAATATCTTCACAGCATTTAATAGTACGTTCTTTATTACACCACTATTAATCAAATTTACTTCTGTAACTACATTTATATTGTGACTGGTTGATAACATTTGAGTATAATTACATGTGCAAATGAATTAGTTTTATTAAAAGATTTTTCTAAACTTTGTAAGTAATTCTCACATTTATATTCAATTAAAATATATTCTTACATATATTTTAATTGATTCCTAAATTAATTCCTAGTTTCATTTCTATTTTAATTGATTCCTAATTTCAGAAAAAATATTTCTAAGATAATTTTGGGAAGTATAATAAATTAAAATGAATGTTACAAAAGATTTATGTCTATTGTAGTTATTATACATTTATTAATGAGCTATAACTAACTCTCAAAATGATGAACTGTAACTTGTTGCAGAGAAAGATGCATTTTTATTTTAATTACATATAAATTATTTAATTCCAGAAATCCTTCCAATTACATGTAGCTCTCTTTCTCAAACAACAAATATTGATATTTCAACTTATCACAAAATCGAAAAATCAATTATTTTATTAATTTAAAATCAGAATTTTACAGCGAAATTTTTTATTAACAAAGTTTTCTTAATTTTCTTGGATATTATATATATTCTAAATATAATATATTCCTTTATTTTTTATCAACGATAAAAGTAAAATAGAAAACTGTACTTGAACAAATAAAATAGTTTTTAACTAAATGTTTCACGTAAGTGAATTGTTCTGATAGATTATTAGTATAGATTTAGGATAAAGTGTGTGGTAGTTAGTTTTTATAATTCCCATTATCACACACACACACACACACACACACACACACACACACACACACACACACACACACACACACACACACACACACACACACACACACACACACACACACACACACACACACACACACACACACACACACACACACACACACACACACACACACACACACACACACACACACACACATCAATTGATTGATAATGGGACCAAGATATTGTTTCTATGATAAAATATATTGTGTGATACAGACAGTATAAATAAATAAGCGGCAACTCTAAAATTTATTTACTTAATTTTTGGCAAATTTGATATTCCGCATATTATTCTTTTCTTAATTTCTTATGATTGTAAAAATTTGCTGAAGAATTTTGATTTTATGATAAGAAAGTACTTTTCCAGAGAAAAAAAATACACTATTTGGTAACTGAACATGCGATATTATCTTTAGAATGAAACAATTAATTATTATAAGCATTATACTTAAAACAGTTTTTTTAATAAAAGGAATCTCTAAAATTAAATAATTCCGAAGTTAATATAAATCATAAATTATATGAATTCTGATCTGTGAGAATTTATAATTTTGCCTTTATGAATATTATTTTTGACTGAACAATTTATAATCATATTATCATATTACTTATTAGAGTCACAAATCGTACTGAAAATACTAAAATATTAGTTTACACTCAAATGTTAAAGGATTACTTATGCAAAATAAAATTAAATTTAGTGTTTGATCTACGATTGAAACGTATAAATAAGAGAATCTTTTGAATAACTAAAATTCCAAATTTAAAATTTAATTGATGAAAATAATGAGAAAAATATTAATATTCAGAACAATATCCTAATTTTAAATTTTGAAGTTAAAACTGTTTTAATATCTTTTCAATATTACCTCTTCTTAAAATAATAATAATAAAAAAAACTATCTTGGAAAAACGTTCCCTTACTTTCGACTATTTAAAATTGTTGTTGTTTTCTCTGTCTAACTCAAAATGTACTTACGTTGTATTTAATAATTCTTGAACTAATTTTTCTTTATCTTTAAAACAACCTAAGGACGTCATACTAGCCAGCACATCTGGGTCCAGATCTTCAACTGTTGGAATGATATGAGTCTGGAAGTGAAATAAAAAATGTAACTGCTTATAAACTGTAACAAATTGAGAAATTAAATACATTAATCCTTTTTAAATACCAATTAAATTTCCTATTTAAATGAAACATGCTTAAAGATTTGCAGTCTGTGTTCTTACCAAGATCTAGTTATAAATAATTGTTAGTTTATGTACACTTAAATTAATTGTTAAGAGTTCTTATGGGCAAAATATTGTTTAAAAGTGCTTAATAAATCATTAATCATTTTTTTTGTAAAAGACCCTTATTTAATCCATTATTTGCTGAGGGAAATTGAAGAGATTCGCTTCCCAGTGCCACACAATGCGCGCCAGTGATTTTCAAAGCAAAAGAAGAGGCATGCTTTCCATTCTAATTGTTTACTTTTACATAAAATAAAATAGAAAAATAATAAAATAAAATGAAATTAATAAAAAATCAAGTAAATCGAAAATAAAAAGTATAAAGTGAGAGTATAGTGAAAAAAATGATGCAACTTTTCTGTAGTGTAATATATTTTGAAATGTGATTGTGACCGCCATCACATACTGCGCATTAAATATCTGTCCTCTCTATCAGACAGATTCAACAAAATCTGAAAAACATTTGTAACACATTGTAACGAAAATGGAAGCGAAAAAGTAAAAAGTTACGAAAAGCAACAAAAATAATAGCTGTTATGTCTGGAATAAGCTAATAAGCAACAGCTTTCCCCGTTTCATGAAATAACGTAAACAATGTGAAGGATATTTTATTGCATTACAAAGTCAAGTGTCTAATTTTACTGATAGCAGCGCATTGCAGAGAAGCCTACTTCAGAAAGAGTATATTGGGACCGTTGAAGTATCGGCTTAGATAGGCGTATATACACGCTCGCGGCAGGCAAAGTGCTTAAGCTATGATACTTTATTTAAATAAATTTGAATACATTTAAAATGCATTTTGAAATTTAAATTTTTTATTTTATAACTTAATTTCCTAATACTTTTTAAATTAACTCATATCTTTAAAATATCAATTTTTTTAGAGAGTATTATGGTTTTAATAATAACTATTAAATTTAATTGAAAGAGAGAATTTTCAAAATTTTCGATTTAAAACTTTGTCTCTTTTTAAAAAAGAGAAAAGATTTTTTCTTCGTAAAGATTGTTCTGAATGCTTATTGTTAATAGAATTTTTATGCAAATTATTATTTATAATATCTTTCATAATGTTTGTACATAACTAATTTTACTGGGAATCCCTTTTTGAATTGAGTATTTTTCAAGTCCTACTACATTATTATTTTCAAAAATCAATTGTAGAATTTTTAAATATAGCTGCTTTTTTTTTAAAAGGAAGATTGCATAATCAATATTAATCAAGTTTAAAGAAGCAATTTTTAGTATATTGATCACTGCACTAGCTTTATTCTGGCAAAAACCGTAACTTCAAATATGTTATTACAAACACATGGATGAGATGCTTTTGGTTCTTTGAATACCTTAAGCAAATTTTGCAGAATTTCCTGTGGAGTTGAAATGCATCACCTTTTTATTGAATGTAAATAAACATTTTAATCGAATCTTACAAATCTGTAAACATTTTTTTCCGTAAGTTGGAGGAACTACCACATAATGAGTTATCCCTTGCTTCTCAATATTGATAAGTACCTGGTTTGTTTACAAAGTTAACTTACAAATTGAAAATAATAAAAAATAAAGAATGCATCACTTGTCTAAAAATGATTTCCTTAACAATATAGCTAACTTTTTTTTAGATTCTAAATCTATTTTTACCTATTGTTTTGTCAGAGACTAGAGTATGCAGCATTGTTCTAGCCGTTTGATAAAGAGAGAGGCAGATATATATATATATATATATATATATATATATATATATATATATATATATATATATATATATATATATATATATATATATATATATATATATATATATATATATATATATATATATAGATAGATAGAGAGAGAGAGAGAGAGAGAGAGAGAGAGAGAGAGAAGAGCTATCTTTTGACCATATATTAGTAAAGGATATGAAGTATATAGTTTTCAAGAGAAAAGTCATGGCAAAATTAAATGGAGTGCAAGTAAAATTTGAACCACTCAACTTTATCAATTAAAGTGTCCAAATGGTAACTACCATGCCTTGGTGGTTAAAAAGTATGTTTTTAATATGAATGATTGGTAGGATGGGTCTCGAAAAATTCATAAGGAACTTAGAATGATACATATCGAATTGGGAGTGTAAAAAGTAATAGCTTAAACTAGTCAGACTTATCATCAATGTCAGTTCACTAATTGATAGTTTTCCAAAGATTTCTTTTCTATTAGGACTGATATCTAAGAGTTTGGTTAGTAAAGACAGAGAAACGCGAAATTGGTTTTAAATTCCTACTGTAAATATTAATTACATGAGAAAGAAAAGAAATTTTTGTTCCATCAATGATATGATTTTTTTACTAATATGCATTTATGAATGGACATTAAAAATAGTATGAAATAAAATATATATAGTTGTATTTATATTGAATATATATATATAGGATATGTATTGAATATTTGTAGAATATTGAATATAGTTAATTTAAAATTTTATAAAATATCAAAAATATATAGGGTGTTTATATATCTGACAATTTAAATTACTATGTTCATCGACACATTAGCTGTTAAAATTTTTTTTTAATGTATTGTTCCGTTTTATGGCTTATGAATTAAGACTATGGTAACTCTATGAATTTAAAGATAAACGCCACCCAAGAATATACTTCTCATCCAAATTTAGTGGCACAAAAATATTTTTTAAACAGAAAAAGCCCTTTTTTTGGTTAAGGAAGTGTTTAGTTCAGAAAATGAAGGTTTTCGCAAAAAACCCATACGAAAATTATAAAATATTATTATTTTCGTATGCGTTTTTTGTTATGTAAATGTTATAATTATCTCTTTTGATCGTTTGATTTTTCAAAACTATTATAATCAACTAAATATTCTTAGTCGTCAAGTGTTATCAAACAGGAACAAAACCGTATGGAATAAATGCATCGTTAAAATAATGTTCGCTCATAAATCACTTCGATTTGCTAGTTTATCGTCATCTCAATCTATTAAATGATTTCCATCGATGAATACATCCTTATAAGGCATTTTTATGTTCTTTATGAAGTAAAACATTCTTGCCAAGTATTTTAATCAAAATCGGTACATTTTATTTGTTGATTTATAAAAACGGAACTATGGTGATAAAATAGTTATGTAACACATGCTGAGTTTACAGATTGAAACAGCTATCAATGAATTTGATATTTTGAATTTCATTTTATAAATTTATACTAAGTATGTTTAATTTAATAATAAATTTTTTTATATATTTCAAATTATAAAAATAATAAATATTTTAATTTTTTTTGAAAAATTTCCATCTTTTAAATGAGAAAATTTCAAATAAAAATACCATAAATTCTTACCTGGACAGCTTCTTTCATAGGAAGCTCTAATTCTAATTCTGATTTACTCCCTCTGAAAAATACATACAACAACCATCAAATCACTTTTCCATTATACCGAAGGGAATACTATAAAAATATGAGTGTACTGTAAAAATGATACTTACGCTATTACCCAGGGATGCCTCGTAACTTCGGCTAACTATAAAATAAAGAAATTTCTATCGTATTACGTAAATACATTAATATTGTGACAATATTTAGAAAGCTATACGATATTTACTATATATATATATATATGGTTCAATTAATGCTTCAGTAATCAAAAAAGTTGACATTTCATTGATATTGGAATAAAAATGCTGAACTAGGTCTAAGTTTAAGTTCTCTTTAACTTGTTGCTGTTGCTTATCTCCAAGGGTCTGACGGAGTCAGACCAAATCTAGGAATCCGTTCACTGAGAGGAAATCGATAACAAGGAGGGGAGAAGTGTATATGTCTACCCATAGTATATTCATACAATTCAGGATATGCTCAGGAGAAGCTTGGTGTCCATGACATTTAGGACAGAGGGGGAAGGTCTTATTACCCGCTAAAAAGTGAGGCATTTCAGGTGGCCAGAGGCGAGACGTGCAAAGCAAGTGTTGGATTTCCTATCACAGGAAAGAGCCAGAGAAAGTCCCAGCTTTCTATTCTTATAGAAGTGGTGAGTCAAAGGTACCAGCCAATCGGTTTTAATCTGGGCTTTTCTCAGGGAAAACAGTTCTAGGTAGGTCAGGGCGGAAGAAGAAGGAGCAGGATGACCTGAGCCCTCCTTTGCTGAAGTATCTTCTATTTCATTGCCTCCAATATCCACGGGAGACGGTGATAATTAAAAATGTGTGAGGATGAATTATTTAAAACATTTATTTGTGCAGTGCCGACCGATGGCTGAGTGGTTAGCGTTCCTGACTCCTGAGCTGTTGGATCCGGGTTCAAATCCTGGTTCGGGCATAGATGTTACTTTCTTTCTCTGTTCTTTCTGTGCTTCACTGACCTTTCTTCTGTGATAATGTATGAATGTAGCCAACCATATAAACGGGTTTGTGGTGGTATGGCGCGGGCAACGCTACTCGCCTCCGTGACTTGGTTCACAGGTACCCTCTGGGTAACAACAAATGATTAACAGTTACCGGCCTTATTGCGGCATAGGGTTCGTCACCCAAGTGCCCGCTGTTGGAAAAAAATCTATTTGTACAGTTTAAAACAATTGTAAATATGTATGAAATTTGTTATTTTCACATCAGAAATCAAGTTATTAATCTGTAAAAGACAAATATTTTACTAATGGGATTTCGGAGATATTATTACATAGTTGTAAGCCAAATTTAAATCTAATACAATAAAGCAGATTAAAAAGGGCAGTCTCATCTGATGAACATTGCCTTATTTTTTCACAAGAATTTTTACAATTTACAACTCTTTCGCATTAATTAGTTTTTTTTTCTCACAAAGCAGATTTTTTCCATAAGTTTTCCTGTGACCGCTACTAGAGAAGATAAGGTCATACTTCTTGAAAAAGGAGAAATGGCAAATAAGGAAAAAGGATAAATGTCATAAATGTTTTATGTGTGTGATTTTATTTTGCTAATTGTATTATTTGTTAATCATATTAAAAAACAACGTTATGCTCGGTTACATTTTTTAATATAAGTTATTTGTGTGCGATGACGAATTTTTTTTTTTTTAAAAAGGTGTTTTTTTATTGGTGCGTACAGTATATTTGATTTGAATATGTTCTTCCTTTTTTTAATGGGTTTTATATAAATCATAATTTTTTACTGAAATAAGTCACAATTGTTGTTATCTTGTGCCAGGCTGGCATTATGGAGTACGCTGCTCCTTTTTTCAACAGAATCGTAATTTGGTGTGGTGTTCGACTTCCTCCCCCAAAGGTATCCATTTATAGGGTAAGCAATCATTCACAACCCTTTCTTACATGGAAAGGACAAAGATAGAAGAGAAAAAGAAAATACATCTACGCCTGAACTGGGGTTAGAACATAACACCTCCTTATGCGCAGTCAGGCACGCTGACCACTAGACAGGAAGGGGGCGGCATTAGTCACAGTAAAAAGAAGATAATGAAAGAGTGATTTAAAATAATTTCCATCTAAGTCGTAGTTACGTAAGGTCAAAAATCAGAAATAAAAAAATTAACGAAAAGAAGTCCCGTTAACTTACCGTCATTCTTTTATCTGGACAGACTTCAATCATACCCCTGAGGAGGTCCTGGCACTCGGGAGGAACAAAGTGGGGGATGTGAAAAACCCCTCTTTTCACTTTTTCTAGTAGCTGCCTCAGGTTGTCGTCGTCGAAGGGAAGAGCACCCTGGGGGATGGAGAAATTAAAAAAAAATAAATAAATAAGGATATTTCATTCATAAATTAAATTTGTGTTATCTTTTGACCTATTTCCCGTAATTCATTACGAAATTACTGTCATAAAACTTGTTGTTTTCATGAAACCATGACTTAATTGATATTCTCAGTTGAACATGATTCATAATCCATACATTGGAACGACATTCAAATAATAAGTGATACTTCTTAGAAGAATTATAGATAGAGAAAATACCTATTCGGACCTCATTATTGATAAATTTTTATGATAGCTATAAATTAATTAGCATTAAATTCGTGCTAAGTTAAAAAACAGAATTATGATTCTTTATTTAGTATTAACGATAGATTACGAAAACTCGATTTCTCAAATCCCAAGGTTTAACTTACGTGGACTTGATCAGTTTAATTCGCACTTCATTAAAGAGGACAAGAGTAAATAAATTTAGCTTGAAATTTAAAATTTTTTACTATTATAGGTATTGCAAGCACATTTAAACACATTTTGTAAAAATTATGTTTAGACAGTAAATTTAATACATTATAGATTTTTTAATGAAATATTAAAATTTTATCTGACTAAAAAGTGGAAGTGATTAAAACCTATAAGAATCCAACTGTTTTTAGATATTTTCTGCTTCTATTATTTAATGGTAAAAATAGAAATTTATAAGAAAAATCATAGTTTTTCAGAATTATTTTCCATCGCCAGTGATGGAATGAGGATATTGTAGTTTCAAATCTCGTAACAAATTATGAAAATTCTCATATTTTTGCATTTAAACCAGTTTATACCGACCTGAATTAGAAAAAGCTGATATAATATTAATGATAAATGCTGCGTTATAAATGAAGAAAACCTCAAAGAAAAAACATAATTTAACTTTTAATTTAGAAGAATTTAAATAGAAATTTTATTTTGATTTTCGATTGCTATTTGTATACATATCTACAGACATTTTAAAATACTTCTATAAATACTTAAGATATAAAATTTTCAAAATATTACTAATGTATTTAATTATAATGTAAATATAGATTCTCTTCCAAATCTACTTGTTGGTTATAGAAGCTATATTTACACTGCTACATAACTACTGCGATTAAAAATTTCTTCAACATAATTTAAGACATATCTGTATTATGAAGCAAATACATACACATCATTAAATTATATTAACATCAGTTGACAATTTTCAATGAATTTTATTACTGAAACTATATATGTGTACCGTTAACTCATATAAAATAACCAAAATTATCACACTATTTATGGTATAAAAAATTGGCTTAAATAATATATAATACTTACAACAAGTAGAGCATATAAAATAACACCACAACTCCATACATCGGCTCTCCGTCCATCATATTTTTCACCCTATAAAAAGAAAAACATGTTAAAATCATATAATTGTTTGAAAAAAATTAATTAAAAACTAATAATTCAAATTAAGCGTTTAGCCTTCATGTGGTGTTTCTGTGCTGAAATACTTTATATCGCCTTTGAAATTGAAAATCAGTGATATTTCCGTTTATTAAATTATTTATATTAAAGGAAATTTATAAGAAAGTGAAAAAATAGCAACGTTATTAAATATTAATAATGATTATAAACTATTAACGAGGGAAACACGAATGAAAAATCTTTCTTTAATTGATCTTTGTATTGTGTGGATTGTTATAAGCTAAATATACATGAACAGAAGAAATGATATGATTTCTGCCATAACTTAAAAAAAGTAATTATTTTACATTGAAATTTGTAATAAAATGTTCTTCGTGCTAATGGCATAAAAAAAAAAAACTTTTTTTTTTCCTAATGCTTGGCTGGCATTTTTAGAATTTAATCAAGTTTAGGGCTGCAAGGGGTGAAGATGATGTCAACTTTATCCCAAAAGTGAACGAAGCACACGATCATGGGTTGAATCCTGATCCGTACCCGAATCAGGATTCAACCCGTGATCTACTACCTCGAAATTAGGGATGCTATCCACTCCACCATCGGTTGGGTGAGAACAAAAACTAAACAAATCCATTTCAGCAGATATAAATCTAAAAAATAATGTTCTTCTTAAATAGCATTTTATTAAAAAATGCATAGCAATCTACGTGGAGATATGAAGTAAAAAAATTCAAGTTACAGACAGACAGCTGCCCAGGGATATTCCAGACTATACCATAATGTAAATGAGCTACATCTTCCCGACACCAATCGGAACATTTATTATAAAGATAAAATATGCACAAATTGGAGCCCTATTTTCTTAATACAAATATGGAGCTGCAATGCCTTTTAAGTAGATAATGCTAATTATCTTAATTATCTACACGATTATGATTCGATTTGGGGGAAAATAATCAGAATAACAAGGACAATTGGTACAACTAAAATTGATACAAGCATAAATGAGATTTAAATTATTCAATACATCGATAAAGGGACGAAACAACAAGCAAAATAAAAAAAATATCTTTTAAATATAATTCTTTGAAAGTTTATAAAATAATTTATAGGGAAGTGTATTGTCTGAAATACTGATTCTCCATGTTTACTGAACATTTTGTTACGCAAGTAGGACAAAATGATAACTTTTGAACGGTGTTATGATTGCTTGGATAGGGAAATCGTAAAACCCAAATCCGAGATGTTGGATATCGCTTTCAGGTGGAATATAGACATTACTGCAGAGTTCAAGGGTTTTATCACAACAGATGTGATTAAAAACTAATTGGATAGATGTTTCATGTCAAGTTAACGGCAACATTTATTAATTAGGAGATATAAATTACAGAAAGATTGCCTTCCTCAATGCAATTTTGCTTTAACTATGCTAAAGATTTTCATATTTGATTTAATTGAAATTTTTTTTTCCTTCCCCTTCAGATCAATATCAAAATTGACGCAGTGGGTCCTCTGGTGATGCCATCTATCGAAGAATCTTTTTTTAAATAAAAAGAGCAAAGACGTACTTTTACCTTCGTGGTGCTCTGATTAAAACGAAAGACGCTTCTTATTGACTTGAATTCATATAGCCAAGGCATAGAGAGCTTGGCTTGTACCAAGTATCATAAGTAACAACAAGAACAATATTTGATTTTTAACTAAGTCAAAGATTTTCCTATAGATATTTGCAGTTGGAAATTTGATTTAACTAAGCAAGATTTTCATATTGATAAGGTCTCTGGATATAAGAACTAATGTTCTACGGTTGAGATGATATGGAAATTAGGGGGAGAGAGTACGTATCAGCTGTTCATTATTTCACATAACCATTGTTAAAAATTAATTCTCTCAGATCTGACTACTTCTCAAAACGTATACAGAACGAACGTCACCAAACGGTTTTGTGTTACTGATCTAGCAAGTAGCGTTTGTTAGTTCGATCCGGAGGCTGATGCACAACGCAACAAATGAGATGGAATGTTGCTCACCCGTATGACTTCGGGACAAGCGTAATGTGGGGAACCGCAGGAAGTCTCGAGCATCGAACCGTCCATTTGTAAAGAGGCCATTCCAAAATCTGCTATCCGAATATTGTTTTTCTCGTCTAGTAGGAGGTTCTCCGGTTTCAAATCCCGATGGCTGAAAAGAAAAAGGAGCACCATATTATATAGTTTTTTGTTGTTATGATTACATGAAATCACTTACAACATATGTGTATTTGCACATCAGCGTTATAAATCAGAGAGGAGTACTTAAGAAGAATGAATGCAACTTTAAGAGGTTAAAAGTCTAAATTTCACATTTTAACATAACTATTAATTATACGTTTTCCGTGGAAAAAGTTTTTTATTTGAAAACAAAATTAAAACAAATGATTTAAAGAAAGCTCTAAAACCAAGAAAGCTAATTTAATATTAAATGTTTTCTTATTATACATAGGTATAATACATGCATGTATATATATATATATATATATATATATATATATATATATATATATATATATATATATATATATATATATATATATATATATATATATATATATATATGTATAAGAAATTTATATACATATGTATATATTTATGTAATAATTGGTCATTTTTATAAACTTCCCTAAATAAATAATGTAATTAAAAAGTTAATAAAAATTATAGATTTTCACAATATAAATTAATGAATACATATATATTTTTACCTATTTTTATTAATATATTTTTAATAAAAGTTAATAAAATATTATATTGTTTTAAAAGATACATTGAATATATTGCAAGTAATAATTGTATGTAATATATGTTTATAAAAGAAGCATCGTTGTAAATAAAACGAAACAGGAAAACATAATGGTTAAATTAAGAAATATTCTGTGATTTTATATACATTATATAAATGTACTTTAAGTTATGTAAACTTATTATATCGTACAAAGAAAGGATTTTTTTTTCATTTCATATTAAACCTGAAAATTGTAGTTAATGTTCGCTTCTTTAAAAAAATATTTCATGATTACTATGGAGAATTTCAATCTTGTTTTGTATCGCGCCCTTAACGGAAGGAAAGTTTGAAGCTTTATTTATTGATGCCAATGGAATTTCATTTTCTTTATCGTGTAAACAGTGTTATTCTAATATTTTCATTTATCAAAGTATTGGTATTTTTTCCTCTGTTATTTTGATGAATATCAATTCCCTTCGTAATATTGCAAGGTATGTAAATAAAAAATTGTGTTGAAAATTAATTTTATTTTCTTCAAATCTATTTGATTTTTCTCCTTTTCTGCGATATTTGCATTTATTTGATTTATCTATTTGATTAAATGCACATAGATTTGCATTAAACTCAAAAGCAATCAAATTACTTTCATCAAAAATACACACTTTTATTCTTCAGTTCCTAAATTTGAATTAAATGCTAGATTAACAAGTATGGGAAATTTTTTAGACTTTCAATAAATCATAAAATTGTTAGAATTTATATAATCAAATGTTTATTTAAAGCATTTACGCGTTTTGATATCAGGAATAAAAAATCAGTTATAACTCAATTTTACAAGTTAAAATTTGTTTTAACTAAGCCTAATGGGCTGTTTCGAATTCGGGCTGTTTTTTTCAAAATAAGTTTTAAATAATCTTTTTACTGTCAAACTAATCTGCTGGTCATCCAAAATGCAACTTTCTGAAAGAGGAATGCAAATCATGTGAAATGGGCATCATGTGTTTGCAGTAATGAGGTAGGCAAATCATTAACATCTAAAATTCGCGAGTGACTGTAGTGCCATCAGCATTCTCTGTATAATGGGAAAAGCGACAGCCGATTGAAAGAAAAGCAATTTTTTGTAAGCTATTTAACTTTGCATCGTAAAAGACGTCAAGTGTCTTTGGAGCAAGCATCTGATCCCGACCGTGAGAGAATAGTAACCTATGTGGAAATTGCGAATTGTCCTTCAATTGGTGGTTGTGCTGGACGAAACTCTGTACCTATGATGCGGGTCTGTAGTAGCAGTATGCGGTAGGAAATGATGCATATATGCAATCGATGCATCAATCTTGTAGCACTACTACCCACCCATAATGACAGCCATGTTGTGAGCTTTGAAGTAAAGATCGCTAAGAAACATCACGAACCACAGCATGACAGATTCAGTCTGTTATACATTATTCGATGTCTGTTCGTACCGTTTGACGTTATCTGCAGCCGAGTGGGATGTTCGTAAGGCAACGATTACATTATTTCCTTTTGATTTAGAACTATAGGCATTTGTATCACCAATTTGTATAGAGGAACAACTAACATTGGCAGAAGAATGGAACGACATAGTCTTTACTGAAAAATCTTATGTTAGCCAATAGTCGGATTCGATTCTGGAGAACCCAACGTAAAAGACTGCTAAACTGATGCGTTATGCAACACAACACTGGTCCTGAAGTCATTATTATATTTTGGGGTGGTACTGGATTCCCCATCCGCATCCCTCTAGTACTCATCGCTGTTACATTGAATAACAAGAGACCTGGTTGATTAAGGAGTTGTTATCATTTTCGGATGGTAATGAATTCGAATCGTGGCTTAACCAAAGATCCGACGTGTTCGTTAAAAGCTTTTGGGACACGTTAAAAATGGGCATGGCAATATCATACTAGTGAAATGATACCTCGCTGGGGTGGGGGACAGGGCAACTATTAGGGGGTCTTCTGCTTTTAATTCCTGGTTCCTTCTTTTAAATTGCGAGCACCTTCCCTCGGCTGCTTCCTTTTTATCAGTAGAGGCCTACTCAAGGAAGCATTGTGATTCAACTGTAACGTCGAGTAATCAACACTACATATTTGAGGTGCTGGAACCCGTGTTTCTCCCATGCATTCAGCGCTTTCCATGAGTCATATTCCAATAATATAATGTATGACCATATGTGGCAGTTAAATTTCAAGAGTTCATCTTTACTCGTGAGACTGAATTTCTTATTTGCCCTGCTTGTTCTCTTCATCTATTCATAATTGAAAATATATGGACCACGTTTGCATAGTAACTGGACTTGGATACAGTATCCCCTGATACACTAAATCAACTTTGGCAATATATGGAGGTCACATAAGCTGCTGTACTCTAAGGATACATCCATTAATCCGAGGCCTTTTTCTATTTTATGCTATTGAGTGTGACAGTGGTTATGGCCAACAATGGTAGCTAAACTAACTACTATTTTTGTCAACTACTGATCCTATTTCACAAGGGTTTATAATTTTAATCATTTGATATTTGTATAAAGCGTTATTTGCTTAGTAAATTTTTTTGTGATATGTTTGGTTTTTCTTGGTATTGCATTTTGGGTGTCTAGTAGTGTAGTTTGATGATAGAGTATCAAAGCAGTTTTAACTGAGTTAATAACAAAAACATTGCTCAGTTTCAAAAATCTTATTGATATTATTTTATTAATTTGTCAGTTAATTGAAAATATTCTATTTATTTAAAAATTATTTTAAATATTTCATGTTTCAATGCATATATAAATTTCTTGTTACATTGCTTAATAATGACTACGAAACCAGAAAACATATTTGTCATTGCATACAAATCATGAAAATTAATTTTATTTCATGAAACTAAACTCTAAATTAATGTTTAAAATATTTATTCTCAAGGCGAATAAAAGAAAATATTCTATTTACCAGATAGAATGGCTATGGCAGAAATCCAAAGCTGATATGATTTGGCGAAAAAACCTACGAGCTTCTTTTGGCGTTAGGCGACCTTTTTTGACTAAATAGTCAAACAGCTCTCCCCCAGAGACATGCTCCAGAATCAGGTACCTGAGAACAAAAATATTCTACTTTATTTAAGGCCTGATTCAGAAATGTTTCAATAATTTTAAATCTAAATATGTATATCTTTATATCTTTAAATGAATAAATCAAATTGAATAAAGGATTGAAAGAATTTAGCAAACATTTGTTACTATATATATATATATATATATATATGTATATATAATGGAAGATTAGATAGAATTGAAAAGTAAAATTAGGCTTCTTTAAGACTGTGCCTTGGGCCATTGCAGAAAAGCCATACTTTGTCCAATATGATCAACACGAACTGACGAAGCTGGCCATGTTGGTACTTCGTTCCATTTTATATCTTCCTTTGATATTTTTCTTTTAAATTTTCCTTGTATTTTCAATGTATTGTTTTCCATTTGATTGTTAATTTTATAAAATATAATATTAACTATATATATATATATATATATATATATATATATATATATATATATATATATATATATATATATATATATATATATATATATATATATATATATGGATGGTACTTTCTCTCTCTCTATCCTGGCTTTGTCCTTTCCTTGTGTGTGTGAATGAAGTATGATTGATGCCTACCCTATGGCATTTGTGAGGGTGCAATGGTAGCCCACCCCCTGTGGTGCACCCGGGGCAACGCCTCGGTGGCTAAGAGGTCGCTGTTTCTGGCCGGTTCCTTGGGTATCAGGGAACAATAGATTAATAGACTCTGTTACAGTTGTAACTGTCTAAAATCTGCCATTGAAAATTTATATATATATATATATATATATATATATATATGTAATACAACTCTTATCAAATTTTATTTATTCAGAAGTTGATGAGAAAAAATGATTTTATAACAATTAAATAAAAAGTACTTTTAAATTTTTTAATTAATGCACTGAACATTCATGACTTTTAGTAAATTAGCATTTATATTGAATATTCTGAAAAAAAAATAGAGTATTTTAAATATTACCTGATACCGAATATCGGTGAGGAAAAGAAGATTCGTGTTAGATTTGTATGAAATTTAATATAATTTTATAAAATATATTTGACTATTGCTTATCACGTCTATAAGGAAGCTATCAACTAAAGAGAGTGGCACCATTCAGATGAATGGTACTGTGTATCAAGCGTACCACGAGTCATTAAAATGGTAGTGTAAATTACATTTAGTCTGAGAAAATCCTCTTTCATCAGCTACATATCGTTTTTATACTGATTTATCTTATTTTCTTGTATTTTATTTTGTGCAACACACGCAGTATTATATTTTATAATTATTAATTTATCTTCCTCGTGTTCGTACTTGTCATAAATATTTTAGGACTTTCTCAGACTTAACTGATATTCAAAACTTTGATGTAGTTTAATGAACAACTAAAGATAACATGGAATCAGGTATTGTTTTGCCCATGAATCCCCTAGGGATTTTCAGGAAAATGTTTCCGGGGTAATGAATTATATTTCCATTTAAAATAATGAAATGTCTTGAAGACTTTCCTTTGCAACATGTGAGTTCATGTACTATCAAAGTTTTCTCGGCATGCAATAATGCTCGGCAAACGTGTGAATTCTTTACAGTGGTTTATAGCTCTTAGGGTATCTTCTGATTGGTAATAAATATATTTGTTAATATTTGTGATTGCATGTTGCAGATATTTGTATAGCTATTGGTAGTAATTTTAGAGAAATTAAAAAGCTTGAAGATGAGTTTTGAGAACTGTCGCAAGACACAGGTATATATTAATTAAACAGGTATATATTTGCAAGTAAAATTTAAGTCTTAGCAGTCTTAAATTTTGTAAGCGTTATAAAATTTGTTAAAGAGATGTTGATTTTGAGCACAATGATGCTTTTTATTCCTGACAATATAATCGATAAAATTATATTATATTACGTAGCAACATATTCGATAAAAAGCTACTATATGCGCACATGTACGTTATTTAAGGTTATAACCACACAATTAATATAGAGGACTTTATATTTATTAAAAGTTGCTAATAAAAAACATTTATCTTAAGAATTTTTGCATTTACTGATTAAAAAAAAAGCATTTATTTTATTTTAATCTGTGAATTCCTAAGATACTATTCCCTCATTTTTTTTATTTAAATGTACCTTTTCTATACGCTTGAGATTTGAGTTCACGTTCTTTGGATTACGTGTACTTTTTTGCTAATAAATATAAATTTTCAAAGATGTCTTCTTACAAAATTTCTGTCCACACTTTATTATTTGAATTCAGAGTGCAAAATAGTCCGTATGATCTTGCGGAAATATTTTTTAACATATCTTCTAAAAGCACATTTGAAAACATTTTAAAATACAATCCTCCTACATAAAAATGAATCTACATTTTTACAATGATGTTTCACAATGCATGTAAAATATCATTGTAAAAAAGTTAGATAATTAATTTATTTAGATGAAATGTGCATAAAAATTTGGTTAATTCCCATTTAGATGCAATTTGGCATATTTGTGTCCAATCTCATGTCAATAATTCATATCCTATTTCATATCAAAGTTTGTTTTCATTTTAAAATAAATTTGACAAATATTGCTTCGACTAAAATCAAAAATTTTATAGAAGACATTCAAGTATTTAGTGTAAAAATATGTATTTATTTAAAATTCCAAGTATTCTGCTCTAATTTAATCACATTTTTCTGTTGTGTTAATAAAAACAGCTTAGCCAAATTGTCTCAGTCTAAAAAATGAATTTCATAAAGTATGGTTAAATTATATAATATGAATTTTCTGTTATTCAGAAAAGTCTCAAGAAACTTCTCTTATGCGTAATTAGATATAATTAAAGGATAATTTTTCTCTCAATAAGCAAATTTACTTCATCATTTTTTTACTACTTTTCTATTTAGACTTTAATATTGATTTAGAAGACACTTTGTAAATAATTATTAACAAAAGCAACTAACATTTTAAGATATTTACAAGTTAATATAAAATCAATAATTCTAAATTTAATAGGAAACAATTTTAAAGTGCATTTCTTCGCTGGTTTAGTATGAAAGATATAATAATAATACGAATCACATAATATATAATTGAGATCCTTTTTTAAAAATAAATTTGATTTAAATGTAGCATTATATAAGAACTTTAAGATGAAAGTTATTTGGTTTCTTGTGTGCTACACTAAGAAATATATGAAAATTAGATTTTTTTGGGTTCAATTTTCGAAGTTAATCTGGAGAAAGGTGTTTCATTCACAACACTTTCTAGAAACCATTCAAACATGATTTCTAATATTTCTTTTTCTCTATTATCAAGGAATCTATTTTACTGATGTTTATCAATGAAATATAAAAAATTATTTCTATAATGTCATTCATATATATTGCAATTAAAATAATCTTTATGAATTTTCTCTATCTTCATATACACTTGAAGCCACGGATCCTCCAAATACCCTTCTTTACTTCTTTTAGAGCTATAGCCAATACAACTTTTACCGAATTAGCAGCATACAAATGAGTAACGCAATTGGCGAGTATCCCTCGTTCCAGTCAAGGATCTCGCCAATTCTCTTGAGACATCAAAGCGAGGAAAGCCAAGTAGGGAAATGGACCCAACTCTTACACCATGCCTTAGGACTAAAGCAGAGAAATTCCTTCTTCTTGTCATTCAATTCCTCCTTCTCTCTCAGCCTAGTGTATGCGATCAATAAAATCTTTCATTAAATTGCTGTGAGAGAAATGCAACCGTAATAATTAAGAAACAAGCCTTGCTTCAATTCTCAGTCATGATGGAGGGCCAGGGATTAAAATTCCATTTTCTTTGTGTAATTGCGGAAAAGAACCATTGAGCAAGACTTACGACGGCATAACTTTTTCTCTCTTTTCTTGAAGGCAAAAAGTTTTGGTCGCTATTTATGGAAATGCTTTCTTAAAGATTTGAAGATTAAGTTATTGATTAGTATTTTCTCCTGTGTATGCCATTCGAATCTCTAGTTTAAGTCTCGAGGGCAAGAAGCAAAGCTTATTTTAATCTTCAAGATTTATATCTGACTCGTAAAATCTTTTTTTAACGCGTGTTTTAAAATTTATATTGTTGAATTTTTATTAACACTACTTTTTATTAGAAATCGAAAGCCTACTTTTCATAAACTTACTTTAGACGATAAGAATGATGCGCCCTTACGTTAAAATGTGCAGATCGAATTCTAGCGATAAATATTTAAGAAATTACTTATGATAAATATTTACTTGTGATAAATTTCTTATGTTATAATAAATAGGCAAGTATTTATACTTAGAAATATAATAAAACTGATAATTTTAAATAAGAAAATAAAGTTGTTTTATAAGGAATATGAGATTCTTTATACATCAATCTTTGTAAAGAAAACACGTTGAAAAAGTTTTTTTCGCCATGGATAAATTTCTTTCTTCTTGCATAAATGTGTTTGTAACATAAAACTGAAGCTTTTAAAACATGCATTTTCAGAAACTGCTGGAATTCCCCTTTTCGAATTTTGTTTTCTGAAAGAAATTTATTCCTTAAATCCTAAAATTGAATACTAAATGTACAAAATGTGATGAAATATTTCATGCGACAAAAAGAGCGTTAATTCTTTAATAACTAATAAATCTAACAGTATTTGCGGGTTACTTTAAGAATGAATTAATTGTCTTATTAAAACTATGTGATTTTAATGAGATAAATACTATTAATCTCTATTAAATGACTTTTAGGAGGAATTGTCTCTTTTTAACTTTTAATTATAAATATTTTCATATGTTGAATAAATTTTAACATTTTGATAAATATACTTTTAAAGCCCTCCAAATCGAAAATGTCGTTTACATTTGTCTCTAAAATTTTTCTCATGTTATATACAAAAGGCCATGTTATCAAGTTATATCATGAGGGAAATCTAAATTAACTATATATCAGTTTATAAAGATTGCTAAAAAAACAAATATTGAGACGAATTGTTAAATGAAAGCCAACATACTGATTTAATGAGAGTAGATTATCGTTTTGTGTGTGTTAGGATGAGCATCATTTATTTTTTATTGAATAGTTAAAACAAAATTTTTTTAGATCATCAAAATGTTGCTACAAGTATATTCATCAATTTGAAAGTAAAATTTTAATGTTCCTTGATGATGAATATAAAAATATGACAGAGATTTAAATCATCAGTATTTAAATAAATCATGCTTGAATTTGCACATACAGTCATTTGTATGTAGCTTGTGTATTATATGAGATATCTAGCTTTATACTCATAAATGACTACAAAACTCTTCTTTATTTAGTATATTATGAAGAAAGTTTTATATATGTTGCAACCTTGAATAATTTCCATTTTCATTTGAATGATTATCTTATATATAGTATACATAAAAACTATGTTTTATTTTATACATACCTGAAAAATTCACCATGAAAAACGAGGCAAATATTCTCCTAGAGATTAGGATTAATGGCTACTATTGATCACGAAAAGCCAAAAAACCGATATTCATCTATTTTCATTAAAGAATCACTTTTGTGTCAAATTTTATCAATAAATTGCAGTATTATATTGTGTAACTACAAGTAAATTGGATCATATAATGTTTCAGCAAGTACTATACTTCTCCGTGGCACGACAGCCAATACGGGGGCCAAGGTCTACAGTGCCCATAACTGTTTTCATAACCGAGGGCCCTGAAGTGCGAAGCATATGTCCCTGTTAGGTGGGCAGCCTAATGTGTAACTCACAGTGTTTAATTCTCAAGCATGCTTGATACTCAGTTTATCGACCCACTGATGGGATGAAAGGCTGAGTCGACTTTGCCCATCCCGAGGATCGAACCTAGGACCTGTGCCTTGGGAGTGCAAAAAGCTGCCACTAAGCCACCGGGCTTTTCTCAGTAAGTACTATATACAGCATATTTACTGACTTTTAGATATATATTTTTTTGCATTTTTGAAAGCAATTTCTGTTGTTTTCTTAAATAGAAATATTTCTAAAGCATCAAAACAATTAATCTATTTACATATTAAGAAATATGCAATGCTAGTCTGAAGTCATGTCTATAGCGATTCTATGCTGTAAAAATGACTTAAACATTGTTTGAACCATTTATATAGAAAATAATTCCTCTATTTAAAAATTTTAGAAATTGTTTGCGTTCAATTATTTTTGAAATTTGAGACAGGAAATTTTTTTCTGGATTCATTGACATTTAATACGCGACGGCGTAAACAGATTTTGCCATTAATTTAGAGATTAAATTCCACAAGCAGCAATTTTATCTTAATTTTAATTCGTAGAATATCAAAAGAGACATTTCATGAATATTCGAGACAGTTTAAATGAATATTTGAGATAATTTAAAGGAATATTCGAGTTGAGATTTTTAACACTCTAAGAATTCGGCCTAGCGATAGAAAAGTAGCTTGTTTAGGTAGCATTCATGTTATATTTATCGTTTTACATTTATAGCATGGATAAAAATGTAAATGATAAATGCTGCCCACAACAAACTATATTTTTTTATTTTTATTGATGTCTTTAAATGATTAGCCCTTTATGATTATGAAAATTAATGAAGAATTGGACAGAATAATTATCTTTGATTCTGAAATAGCTCACAATTTCCAGTCATGCATCATTGAAATTTCTTAAAATCGATTATTGAAGTAGAAAAAAAGTTGTGAAAATTTAATGAAACTTCATTTAATACAGTTCATTTTCTTTCGGTTGCTTATATATTTTCAGAAATTAATAACTAATTTTAATTTTTTTTTACAAATCCGGTGATTAGAAATGTCAGTGCACATTTATATTTTTATAAAAATAAAAAACATGACTTTTAAAACTAAAAGTTATTTTTAAACTCATGCATTAATCTAAAATTTTCATTACCGAAAATCACATATGCATAGGTCGCTGAGTATTTTTCTACTCAACTACGAGACTAAAACATGTTTTTTCTATTATTCACAACTAGAAAAGTAAAAATTATATTAATAACTTTAGTCTATTGTACTATTTATTTAACAGGTGATTTTGCTAAATGAAAATATGTTTAAAATTAAATAATCCGAATCTGAATTATGAAATAGACTTCGATAAACAGAAAAGCTGAATTGAAAACTTTAATTCATTTATTTAATAAAAGAACTTTATATATTTATTTTTAATTTTAAATATATAAATTTGATAAATTAAAAAAATAACTATCTCTTTCAAATAATAAATTTTTCTATCTTGAACAAACACATAACTTAATTAGAAGTTTCTCAGTCTACTTACATTTGATTTTACGCTTTAATTGAATTCACTCTTTAATTAAAATGTTGCCGTTCCATTATTGCATTGATTAAAATGTAAACGATGAGTAAATATGCTTTACAGAATTCAAAGAAAAAATGATACACAGAAAAAATATTTCTGAAGCAATGATTTGCTCCATCTATTTCTCGATACTTTGTACATCAAAAAACGCATAAAGTTAGTTCAGAGGAGGATTTAGTTCTTTATAAAGACGAAGTTACAACAATAGTTATAAAAAGTTAATTCCATTGTAAGGGAGGCAAAAGATATAAAAGCTGATTAATTATTTAGAATAGAATGTGTTTTTCGAATTGGTAAATAATCTAAAGGGTTTAGTTGTTTTATATTTTGAGTTTACTTAAACTTTGCGTTGCTTTAATTAAATGTTGCTAAGGAATTCTTAATAGCGCAAATAAAAGTTTAAAACAATTTATTAAAAATTTAAATGAATGTTTCGGTTAGGATTTTGTACACGTGATAAGAATTCTTTGAATACTTTGTGAAAGAGTATGTTCACAATTCAGTATTCTCGAGTTCAGTTGGGGTTAGTTTTAGTATTTATACACTTTTATTTTACATAATTATTAACTTTGTATTTTCTTTCGCTTAGTAATATTTGCATTACTTTATTTTCCAATCTCTCTTTGTAATACTTTGATTAAAATTAATTAAATTAGAGTGGAAGAAATGGAAAAGGAAAATATTTTAAGTAAACTATATTTTTATTAAATTTATGCAAATTATAATTCTTCTACAAGGTCTTAGAACTCAGCTAACTTATCAAGGCATAGTACTTAGCACCATGTTATGTGGACTGCATGGTCAGTTTTTGATATCAGATATTTTGAACTACAGAATGTGGTTATGTTACTGCTCTTTGTATACTCATCCTTAAGGATTGAGAGCTTTCCGAGTTTCTTCCCTTACAATAAGCAAAAAAGACTCAATATCTTTGACAAGTCCAGGATCGTAATTTGTAATCGAAAAAGTCTTTTATTGCCCAAAAGTCTTTAATTGGTTTTTAGCTACTAAGCTATTTCTAAACTAACTTCGTAGTGTTATAATTTACTTTCGTTCTTATAACGCGTTCCTAAACATAAATAAACCCAATTAAAATTGTTTTTTATGGAGATTGAACAATTAATTCATCAAGTAATGTTATTCTTAAAACAATTCCAGAGGAAACCAGTTTATCATAAATACCAATATATTTTTTTAATTATATTTGTAAATAAAAAATAGTCTTCTTTTCATTCTTTTATTTTAGATAATGCTTCTAAAACTTATTAGGTATTACTTAAGTACATTATCAATAGAATATCTTTTAATTCTCATAAAAAAATCAATGTAGAAAAGGTACATTTAAATTTTGCAAACGTGTAATACATTCTTTTAAAAGATAGATATATTGAGAATACCTTCTGTGCGCAACGTGAAGTATTAATATAATTAAATTATAAATTTTATATAACACTCTAAATTTACTATAAAAATATTATTCAATAAAATTTTACATTAATTATATGATTAAAATTGTTTAAATAGGTTTTATTTTTATCAGAAGCATTAATGTTAAATAATTCAATTTATATGGGAATAATTGTATAAAATACCTGTGTGATAACTGTAGAAACACTTATATATATATATATATATATATATATATATATATATATATATATATATATATATATATATATATATATATATATATATATAATTATTAGATATTTAAAAACAACACTATTGGAAAGTAGATCTATAATTTTTTACATTTACTAAACACACATAAAAGTACCAAAAGATGAATATATTGAAAAAAAAAAAAAAAAAAAAAAAAAAAATTACAAATATTTTTTATTTTCGTAAACATCATATAGCCCTAAGACATGCGGATGTTCAATTAGTTTCATGATGGCTATTTCTCTTTCAACCTGAAAATAAAAAAGAAACATTTTTCTAATTTGATAACTTTAAAATTATACGTATAAACTAAATAATATGAGTTAATTACTTAAATATTTTAAGCATTGATTAATTAACAGTTACAGCAAGACTCGAGTGAATGTTATTAAAAATTCAATTTCATTTTCTAAATTGAATGTGACAATAAAAAGAAATAAAAAAAGTGAACCGTTGTTTTAATTGGAAAAATAAGGCTATCTCAAGAATTATCTTAAATCACCTAGTAATTTAATTCTTAAGATTGCTATAGATTTTCAATTTCAAAATCCTTAAAAAGAATAAAATTTTATTCAATTAATTTCGCAAGCATGAGAAAATTATTTAAGAAATAATTTAAAATTTTAGAAGTAGTATGTAGGACACATAAACACATGATATTTATTAAATGCAAAGTTAAATTTTCGTTATTTTTTTAGTATGAAATAAAATTTTATAAATATTTACATTGCTTTGCCTAAAACTAATAAAAACTGTAATTTCTTGTTGTAAAATACCATTATAAATTTAGACAGATAAAGAAAATATCAATAGAGAAAAAGAGAGAGAGAAAGAGAGAGAGAGAGAGAAAGGGAGAGAGAGAGAGGGGGGGGGAGAGAGAGAGAAAGGGAGAGAGAGGGGGGGAGAGAGAGAAAGGGAGAGAGAGGGAGAGAGAGAGAAAGGGAGAGAGAGAAAGGGAGAGAGAGAGGGAAAGGGAGAGAGAGAGAGGGAAAGGGAGAGAGAGAGAAAGGGAGAGAGAGAAAGGGAGAGAGAGAAAGGGAGAGAGAGAAAGGGAGAGAGAGAGGGAAAGGGAGAGAGAGAGGGAAAGGGAGAGAGAGAGAGATAGGGAGAGAGAGAGATTTGAAAATAATAAATAAACTTCAATAAAATGTCAAGATTCAGAAGCAATATAAGAAATGAATTTAAAAAGAAATTAATGGTATTTATCCTTCATGATATTGTAAAATACTAAGTTTTTAAATATTTTCTCATGTCATGAAGCTTATTAGGTATACCTCTATTATATAATAACTTTCATAGAAAAGAGTGGTTTCACTTAACTAATTTTAAGGTATTTAGTTGAAAAGCCAAATCTAACTTGTAATCAATTTTCAGAACTCAGAATTTATAAATTTATGATACATATATTAAACTTGCTTATAAAATTATGTGGTTGTAGATTTTTTTTAGCAATTATACACTCAAAATAGTTATTTCTTTGCAAATTTTCTAAATTTACATTACAAATTTTCTACATTTACATTTACATTACAATTTGCAAAGACTGTACTATGCAATTATACATTTAACATGGAACATTCTTTGCAAATTTTGTGCATTTACATTATGTAATATATGACACAACCCATTAGACGTCATTGTCATCATATATTACTTATCAGCAAAACAAAAATTGACACTGAAATGTTGAAACTAGTAAAAATAATGCGTTCAAATTTCACATAAGTAGTTATATTTGTGACTTATAAATAAGAATTATGATGCAATTTTAATTTTTAAATTATTATCTAATAATAACTAAACAATGCAAATAACGTTCATTTGTGTGTATAAGGTATTTCTTCTACTTCATGTTTACTATAATTATTCTTATTTAATGTTTCAGATTAATTAAAAAGTTGCTAGAAAAGTTGAGATAAGCTTAAAGGAAAGTTATTTTGAAAAACTTTTAAGGCCTTATTTTAATTAGATATTGGTACCTTCTAAGTAAGCTTAAACGAAATAATTATTTTCTAGATCTGCTTAGCTGTTAATCTACTTAATAATCATTGTTTTAATCTTCTTTACTAAAACAGCAACACAATAAAAAATAAGAATAACGGTTATAATTAATATATAAGCTTAAATAAAATCTTTTACAAAAAATTTTATCGATATATTTTGAACAATATTTTAAATTTTAGAACAAAAAAATTCACAGCTAAGCAAAAAATGTTAATCAATGATATAGCGATGGAAAGGAAAAAAAATGTTTTACCTTTTGTAAAACGGATTCACTTAATTTCTCCCTGTTGATTATTTTAATGGCAACTTTCCTTCCCGTGATGCAGTGCACACCCAACTTCACAAGACCTGAAAAAAGAAAAAAAAATTAATTAACTTAAGTGATGAGCAATCACTCACCAATCAAAGACACGCAATCTAACATCACGAACAAGCTGTAGAAAAGGAAGACCTTGATTAGGCACGTTCTTTAGTTTTCCTTTTTGAAGTCAAATAAATAAAAAATAAGTTGCAGTTTTGGACCATTAAAAAACGATTAAGATAGTGAGAACTAGCATTCTTTTAGATTTTATCTCTTGCATGTGTACGAAATCAATTTTTTTTTTGAAAAATATGCTAAAAATACTTGTGTAAAAAATTGATGAGCAGGGATTGGAAAGCATTGAATAAGTAAGTTTCTTTTAAACTTTTCGAACTGTAATATGTTAGAAAATTAAAAAAATAAAATATATTTGTATAGAAAATTGATGCTAGTTTGTCCTAATAATGCTCAATTCTATTTTGAATTCTATATATGTTTCCCCATATTTTAAAATTAATTTTATTTAATCAGTATAGTATATAATATAATCTACTTCTATAAATTTTCATTTTATATTAATATGAAATTATATATTCTTATTTAGAAATCTTATTTGTAATTTAACATGATAAAATTATCATAATATTATTCCTCCTATTTTAATAAAATTCCTACTGCCTAATAGTTCATAATTGATAGAAGTTATATAAATGCAGCAAATAAAATTAGTTGCTCAGTTATTGAGACCTGGTGGTGTAGTGGTAGCGTTTCGCGCTCCTTATATACAGGTTCCAGGTTTGACCTTTGGGCTAGGAAAAATCGACTCAACTTCTTTCCTTCAGTGGGTTGATCAAACTGAGTACCAATATACACTGGGTGTTTTGCGTTGGGAATAATCACTGGGTGTTTTGCGTTGGGAATAAACACTGGGTGTTTTGCGTTGGGAATAAACACTGGATGTTTTGCGTTGGGAATAAACACTGGGTGTTTTGCGTTGGGAATAAACACTGGGTGTTTTGCGTTGGGAATAAACACTGGGTGTTTTGCGTTGGGAATAAACACTGGGTGTTTTATGCGTTGGGAATAAACACTGGGTGTTTTATGCGTTGGGAATAAACACTGGGTGTTTTGCGTTGGGAATAAACACTGGGTGTTTTATGTTGGGAATAAACACTGGGTGTTTTTGGGTTGGGAATAAACACTGGGTGTTTTGCGTTGGGAATAAACACTGGGTGTTTTGCGTTGGGAATAAACACTGGGTGTTTTGCGTTGGGAATAAACACTGGGTGTTTTGCGTTGGGAATAAACACTGGGTGTTTTGCGTTGGGAATAAACACTGGGTGTTTTGCGTTGGGAATAAACACTGGGTGTTTTGCGTTGGGAATAAACACTGGGTGTTTTGCGTTGGGAATAAACACTGGGTGTTTTGCGTTGGGAATAAACACTGGGTGTTTTGCGTTAAGAGGACCACCTAATTGGGACGTATACTTCACATCGCAGGGTGTTTGATCATGAAAACAGATATGGGCACTGTAGGGCCTGGTCTCCAAATGGGTTTGTGACACTAATTTTAGTTAACAATATTTGACTCAAATGAACATGCTTTAAAACTATTCAGTAATTTAATGTTTAGGCTCTGTAGTATGATGATGTACGTTTTGTTTGCAACTTGTACTTTAACAACACACTATAGCTCTACAATGTACTATATAGAGAAAACATGTGAAAGTTTTCTAAATGTATAAATGAATTTGCTAGTATGAGAAGTTAATTATCTTTTTTATAATTTAAAATTAGTATTTTTTAATTTTAGAGATGGATGTTGATTTTGGATATTTTCTGTTTCAACATATTTATTTCATACGATCTTCCTTTTCAGCATTCAACTACCTTTAATATAGTCTTTTGACTATTATTTAACTTCATTGAGAAAGATCACCAGATGAAGCTGTCCTAAGCATTGACACATGCACTAGAGAAGCTGCCTTAGTTTAAGCGATGGAAACTCCAATTATATCACGCCTCTTTGCTCACCGATAAGATGGACACAGTAGTACTTTACAAAGAGTTGTAATAAAAGTCTACCTATCGCCAAATATTCGATTGCTACTTTTTGTTGCCATTAAGATTAAAATTATTGCGATACGTTGTGGAACACACACAATATTGGGAGGTAAAACTATAACTCATTTCAAAATGAGAGTCTGCGTTACTTTGTCCTTGGATCAATGTTTCGTTTCGATGACTTTTTATGATATTATTATTCTTATTACACTTAATGAACACAATGATTAATTTGATTTATTACAAAATTTGTATAGGATATTTGAATCGAAGAATTAACTTAAAATATTTTCGTAATTTCTTATGAAAGTCATTTTGTCCGAATAAACGGAAATAAAAGAGCTGAAACAAAGGATGCTTTCATTTAATATGGAATTTCAATAATAAGGTCAATAATTTTTACTATAATGTGCAACTAGGGGCAACTGGATTCTGTATAAAATTTAAATATTAATAAAAGTATATATTAATCATCAATTAATTAAAATACGTAACTATTAATTAATTACTAACTAGTAATTAATAAATATAAAAATAAAATTACAAGTAACACAACCGTTTAAACAAACGCAACATACAAACATTAATTAAAATGCAAAATGGTTTTCTTTCTGGTTTGGAATAGTTTTTTCAAAGCTTAAATTTTTATAACTAAAACATTATGAAGTTAAAAAATTAAAAACACAATACATTTTTAAATTAAGTTTTAATAATAATAAAAGATCAATTATAAAATTTTAAAAATTTATAAATCATAATGCTGATACAATTTTTAAGCAATATCAATCTAAGTTCTATCTCTCTCTCTCTCTTTATATTTTATTGAAAGAATTTAAATTTTAGCAATGATTATAATATTTTTTATTGTTACAATAAAGTATGTTTTTGCGCAAATACAAGTTTTAGAAGACTATTATAATTAATAGGAATATTTCTCCTATTGTCTGGTCATTTAGAAATCTTAACTTATTTTCATTTCTTTATTTTTCAACAGATATATTTGATGTATAAAATATATTTGCTACACTGTGTGTTAAAAGAAATTATGTACCCAAATTCAGATGTTAAATAACCCGTTAATTTTTTCTGTTAAAAAATAAATTTTCAAGAGAAAACTGATGTTATCTTGAGTGATATGCAAATTACAAGTTTTTATAAGCAAACAATCTTTAAATACGATTATTATGTCGAGAATATCGACAAAGAAAAGATCAAATTGGCAGTTGGCCAACTTGTCAAAATATTTTTTTCAAAATGTTTCAATACAGTGGCAAGAAAATCCGATGAATTTCACATTAAGAATTAATTGAGCAAACTTTTGCTTTTGTTCAATAGTTAAAGTTTTTCCTTCTGGCTCATCATTATTTTGTTTTGATTTTTTATTTAAAAATGGATGAATTAAAGGTAAAAAAGTAAACAATGAAACAGAAGGAAATACTAATAGACCCACAAAAATTTATTCTAATATTTATGAAAAAATATCAAATGTAAGTGTGATAGTTCGTAACATCTGCGGTTTTTAAATATTTTAGAATTATATAAAGAAAGTTTTGCATTTTGTTGGATTATTTTTATAGAAATTATATCTAAAAATAATACTAAATGAGTAAATTACTTTATACATGTAATATGAAAAATAGTGCAACATAAAGTAATATTAAACTCTATCTAATTTATACATAATATTTCAAAAGTTTTAATAAATATTTATGTGTATTTTCTATTATTTGCATTCTTTTTTATGCTTGATACCAAATGGGTATACATGCACCAACAGGAACACTAAACTGTGTTTGTTGTAAGAGATAAATTAAGATGCGAAATAGATTTCATTCTGTTAGATATAGAAGATATTAATTTCAAATTAAGCTGTAATATAAACTTTTAAAATATCCATGAAAAAATAGGAAAGCTTATTTGGATGATACAATAACGTATTTTCAAAATGAGAGTTTTTCTTTGCAATTATTTTAGCACCTAGAATTAATTTTTAGGCAATTATTCAAATGCTAAGAAAATATGATTGAACAGTTTTTCAACAAGGTAACCGAATGAAGAAACAGGATTTTGATTAAATAGTTTAAAAAAGAAACAAATATTAAAATACTGAGATAATTTAAAATATTTTAGAATTATAGTTATTTTTTAAGCATTATCTTCGCAAAGTTCATGAATAATATAGTTGAGAGAGGTACAGATTGCTGTAGTCGAGTATTAAACAAAAAATAAAACTTAAAAAAAGATTTAAAAAAAAAATGAAATTTCCACGTGCTTTTGACTACACTCGCTGCTTACGAAATTGTGAGTGTATTTAAAAAATATTACAAGAGATTTTAATATATTTAATACTGTGTTGAGAAATGGATGCAATCCCATGTAGCTTTCAAAAAAAAAAATCTTTTTGTGATGTAACGCATGGCTAGAGAAGGGAGACTTTGATATATTAGAATAATAAGTATAATATATAAAACTTTAAAACTTAATGTTGCATGGCATTAGTCTTAAGATTATTTATAAATATTGTAATTATTAACTTAGAATTCTATTAATGAAATATTTAAAAAATTTAAATCATCCTTAATGATTTAAACTAACCATAAAATTGATATTTTGTCATGTCTTTTTCATTTTGCTTTTTCTTCTGTTCTATTGTCAACGTGTTAATGGCTTGAATCAATGGAAAATGGCTTCTCGAACCGATTCTTTGGACTTATATTAGAAATGGTTTTATTAACAAAACGAGCTTCAATACTATTCTCAGACATTCGATGGTGAACTTCACCTTGTTTGCTACCGCTCGAAGAATGCGATTTGTAGGCAGGCAGCAAATTTGTTAACAAGTCAGATTTACGACGTCGTTTCAATACGATGTCGTAATTAATTGTGCGTGGCGTAGATGAAACGTTATGTGACGCCATGGATATTTTTAAACTAATGATAATTGTAATAAAGTGATGTAGACACGATCTCAACTGGAGCGAAAGAAGCAACCACTTTATGGTTGATAAGAGATTACGTTTCACATATAAAGACTAGAACTTGGGTTTATAATTAAATCTAAGCATTAAAAATCAACTCTTAACTTAAATGAATGTGAAACATTTTGGCACTACCCTATCAATCTCGATAAATAACAGCTACAAATCACATTGATAATTAAGGGCCCTATTGTGAACTAAGAGTACTTGATTTATATTCTTTGTGAAGAGTGTGTCTATTGATATCAAATTAATTTTAAAGAGGTCCATAAGATTTATTCAAAATGTATATAAGATTAACGTGAGAAAGAGAAACCACATATATTAAAATTATTCACACAATATAAATATATCTGCATGTAATTTTGAAAAATATGTTTCCTACCATGCATTGTAATTTGCAAAATTCTATTTATATATCCAGTAACAACACATACAATTAGATAAATAAATTTTTAAAATCAACTTCAATATACTGTGACAAAATAGACTTTATTCATGGAAGGAAGAACAATCATAACAGGTAAATTTCTCAACTTATTGCTAGTTCATGTACACTATCGTACAAAAAATACTCAAAATATAAATGCTGAATATGTAGGCTATTTCTGTTTCAATTGTTTCAGCATTCCAGAGCCATTTCATTCAGATGTGATTGACTAAAGTGAAATATGCATAGCAGTCACTAAGAGAAATGTCTGGAGAGTATGTTGCATGAGAAAGCATTTCCATTCATTAAATTGTCATTGTCAAAAAAACTTATATCGAAAAAGAACTGTTTTCTTAATAATCACTTGTGCCAACTTCGGAAGCAGGGATTTTGCCTCATCTCATATATTGCTTTGCAAACGGAGACCTTAATAGTCCCACCACGTGAACAAAGTTAAAACAGCGAACACTCCTGAATATGTTGCATTTCTAATTATTTATTACCTGAATGTAATTTGCTACGTCATCTTATGCAACTTATATTATCGAATCATTATCTGTGAATCATTAAGATAATTTTTAATTCACCTCAGAAGAGTTTTTGTACTGTTTGACACGCATAGTTCTTAATCATTTCTAATTTACAATTATTTTTAAGATTCGTTTTTGAATCGGAACTAAACAGAAATCGATTAAATATTTTATGGTTCAAGTTTATATAACCTTACTAAACATGTAAGGTAACTTAATGAAAAATTAGTACATTATCATGACTAATTTTGTAGCTATCCTCATCTAGATGTTTAAAAACAAATTATGGTTTTTTCTGAATTTTATGATATTGAATTTTAATAGTAAAGTATGCATGAAAACTTTATATATTGTGATATAAATTTCATTTCTCAAGTATTTATATTAATGGCATAAAGTCGATGTATATCACTCAAATATCTCTTGAATGAAAGAACATTCTTGAAAGTATTTGAATTTTTATAAAAATACACACTTGGTGGAGCTACCTTTGTTTTTTTTCCTTATAAAATTAACATAAAAAATTAGGATAATATCTTAATCAATACTAAAAAATTAACTTTTATCACAAATTGCAATACGTCTAATGTTTTATATACAGTAAAAATTCACTATGTTTTATAGAAATGTAGTGATTAGCAGCAATCAATTGAGAATACAAAAGTACTAATATCTGCAACCAGTCATCAAAAAATTTATTACGTTTTTAATTTATTTGATACAAAAAATATAATTTCATCAGGACTATTTAGACAGGAAGTATAACAGCGTTGAGCTGTCGTTAATCTATTTTCCCCATCTTTCTTTCAATGAGACGTAAGAAGTAAATTAAGCTTGTCTGCACTTTGACCTTTTATGTCAACAAAGAAATATCTCAATTTCTAAATGGTCCCTAATTTATGCGCTTAGTCTATATTATGACCGAGTCATTGAGTAATGCCCAAAACTAACTCTTAATCACATAAACGGCAGAGGCTATACTCTCTTTATCAACCTCTGAGGGGAAAAGAAGAAAAATCGAGAGAAAGAAGATCTGTAGAAGAGAGGCAAAATAAAGCGCAGAAAGTTAGAAGATGAGTTATGAACGTGATGATTGCCTTCGTCATCTAAGGGCGAAAAGAAAAGCACTGAACCGCCACCCGTGACGAACAGCGACTATTTTATGACCTCAGCCCATTTTTTATATAAGACCTCCCCGTAATCTTTTGCGTATACTGTTCAATAATGGATACAAATATATAAATTTCTTTCTAAAGCTCATTTTTCACATTTTTAAAGTGTATTCTGAAAGTTTGTTATTGGTCAAAGAAAAGACAATGAAATAATTTTATTTTGTAAATTTAAGAATTAATAATTTATGTTCATTGATCTTAAGAAATATTTGGCTTAATCACTTTGTTAAATCACAAAAATAATGTCCTTAAGTATAATTTTCTTGCTGAAACTTTATGAATAGGTGAGGATATTATTATAAATAACTTGTATAAAGTTTTATTTAAATAGGAATTAAATGAATTTTGAGTACTTCTTATATATATATATATGCACACACACACTACTGGCCATTAAAATTGCTATACCAGGAAGAAATGCAGATAACAAAATGATATTTACAAAAAGTAAAATTGAAACAAAATCAGAAATATTTATCAATTTTAAAGAATAAAGTATTATGAGATGATGAGAAAAAACAAACAGTTCTATGAAAACGAAATACAATTATAATTAGTCTATATAGACAAAACTTTATAGCAATACATTCCTAATAATATGCATTAATGATTCAAAAGATATTTATATTTTAATCAGACTTATTAACTCCAATGAGAGTTTTAACTGTTTACGACATTGAATAAGTTTTTTTAATTTATTTTTATTTTTTTATTTATTTTTTATTTTATGTAATGAAAGAGTAGGTATTGACTGGTATTTGAATACAGTTGTCCTGGTGTTCTTCAGTGAATCTGTTTTGATACTTATTTTGAAAAAATCGTGTTTGAAAAAAAAATCTCACTCAATACATAGATTTGAACGCTATATTCACTTTGTGACCAACGCCTAACAAAATTGGGTATTTTTCTTCAGTAATAAAAAGTCAAATATTCTCAAAAGTGAAAGAAAGCGGTTTCATAGATGAATAATTTTGGAAATCAACCAGTTCCATTTCCATTGCAGAATTATCATCTTGAAATCTAAAGTATTCTTTGATACAAATGAAGAACTCTCTACATCAATCTCCCTATAAGATAATTTAATAAACACTACAGTAACTGGAATCTTAGAAACTTTTTTTTGAATTCATACCATAGTATTTGTATTACCCTTGGATGATATTTGTTTCTAAAGTCCCAATATTTTTGAGAATAAAACAACAGATCATTCGCATTAAGGCTATTGCCATACTGAAATCATTCAGCTAATAATTTTCCTTTTGAAACTGCAAGTCAAAGATGTTTAACTATTTGATGATGTTATAGCATATGATGTATTTCGTTGTAATTTGTAGTAAAATTAAAATACTACAGACAAATTAAATATTCTAGTTTAATTAAGGATTTACTCCTTTCTTTCAAAAATTGTGTTATGGTATGAAGTAGTTCAAAAATAGTAAAATTTTGCATATATTTATGCATTTGAACAATGATTTTCCGTTTAAAATAGTTGATTAATCATACTAACGCTAGTTTTGCGATCTATCAGTATGCTGACCTAATTCTGATAGTTAATATACGTATAGTTGTCTCTTTCTCTCAATGCTCTAAATAAACTTCTCTTAATTTATGTGCTGTAACTTTATTTGCTATTTTTGTAACTGTTTAATTAATATTGTTCACATATTTATAAACATACACAGAGACTTCTGGTTATTACACAATGGTAAAAATGTTTCGGAATGCTGTTGCACAAAGCTGGCTACCCAAACTGCAACACCGAGAAAAACAAAACGTAACAAAATTTATGTAGATAACATGTTGATCAAGTTTCAAATGATTAAGTTTATAGACTTCTGTGAAGTGGGGTTCCTGCCAAAATCAGCAGCCAGAGTAGCCACCATTGTTAGAGATAACCGCTGCCACACGCCTCGGCATTGATTCAAAGAGACTTTGGATGTGTTCTTGGAGTACAGCAGAAGAAGCAGCTTCCACCCGATGACAAAGTTGATTTGGCGTAGCAGATGGGGATATAATCTGGGTCAATCGTAGAGCAACCATGGACCACTTGTTTTCTATCGGCGAAATATCCGGAGAGTGAGCGTGTAAGGGAAGCAATTCAATCTAGCGATTGACGAAGGGCCATTGGAGAATACGTACCACGTGTTGGTCGTGTAGTTTTTATTTTGATGAAATATGGCTGTGGGCAAGATTTGAAGGTAAGAAAGCTTCTCCAACTGGCTCCAACACCTCGGAGATGCAGCGCTGACTTTCTGAAGCACCAGCAATGTGTATTACAGGAGTAAAGAGAGTGATATCCAATATCGTCCCATACCATAATACCCGGTGCAGGATCAGTGTGGCGGTTCTGAACAGTATCCTCTTTCCACGGTATCTCTAGACTTGAATTCGACCATCGTGGTATTGCAGACAGAAGCGTGACTCGTCAGAAAAGGCAATTTTATTTCATTCTCCCACCCACATTCTTCCTTCATCGCACCATTGGTGGAGGAAACGTTTGTGGTTCTGCGTCAATGGTATACGAAGCAATGAACGTCTTGCGGACTGACCACTCTTATGTAAGCGGCGTCGAATGCTACGTGCATACACTGAATGATGCGTTACAAGCTGAATGTGCTGTGGTATGGTTCGTGATGTGACTGAGCAATACGTCCCCGCCATGCTCACAGTATCCCTGTCATTGCGTGAAGTGGTGGATTGAGGTAGATGCGATCGAACATGTTGGTCTGTCGTACACTCCTGCATACAATGATCCCATATCCACCTTACAGTTATTTGGTTTTGTTCAACACGACTGCTGATTTCCCTGAAAGATAATCCACAATCTCGGTAGGCCACTATCCTTCTTCTGTCGAAATCGGATACTTCATCAAAAAATAATAGCTGTTTTCTACAAAAAATAATTGTGTTCTACAAAACATTAGTGGCGCCATAATGTAACTAAAACATATTTAGCAAATAAAATATTTTTTATAGGTTGGGAAACTTGTCAAGTCATTTACAGAAGTCGCTATTGATTTAATAAAATAGCTTATTTGTATAGGTATTGTTTACACTCTATCAAATTTATTACATACTATAAAATTTGTGCAAACTTTATTATGCACAAATTTTATAGTATGTAATAAATTTTAACATATTTAAAAATGAACCGTATTATGCATGCATATTTTAAGTTTAATAACTGCATTGGGCTCATGACACATTAATGACGTGACACATCAATTTTCGTTTGCAGTGAGTGCTGTTGCCAGTCAATGTTTAGTTACATAATACCACTGTTCAACTCATTTACCTAATCTGCAAATTTTTTAATTTGAAATTTCTCTCAATTTTATCTGGAAATATTCTTTTTTTATGTTTATTAATGATAACATAAAACAAATCTTTATCGTCCGAAATTATTTTAGGAGAAATACCCTTTAGATCGCAATTTTTGATGTTTCAGACTTTTATATAGAATTACATATCAAAATTTTCATCTTCGTCACTATGTTGATAATCTTTATTATCTTCTCTGCGCACATGATTTTGAAAAAATATATTTATTTGGACAGATTAGGTTGCTCACTTGTGGATAAAGTTTGGAATGAGAAGGGTTATCATGAATATCATTACTGAAACAGTTTTATTCATGACTGCTTGATATGAAGAAAGGAAGGCCGTTGCCCTTATTTCGATTTCACTGCTGGTGGATTGATTGAAAAACACCAAAAAAGAGTGGGACTTTTTCCATTAAGATAATGCCAATCTTTTTCTTCCGACTCATGTCACTAGAGACACAGGAATAATTTTCTTATACGTCAATTGTGGTTTTCTAAATATTCTATATATGGTATCCCTCCATTTTTTTATAACTTTCTTTATGAAGCATGATGCTCATGTCAGTCATTTTGTTTTCTTGTTTCAATATACATATATATAATATTGTGCATGAGTGTATGTAAAGAGGTCATTTATGTTTTGTAGATAGACATTAGTGTAAGACCTATTGATTTATTGAGTAATTTAAAATGGGTATGAAAGAATATCTAATGAAAATAACAAATCCATTTAACTATAATTTATGAAAAAGTGTATGATTTTTCTTTTCATTTGATTTTTACGGAGAAATACACGCTGATCATTAAATTTGTGCCACCATTAAATTAATATAAAATGTTTGAGATAAATAAGTAATTAATTTTAAACAAATTATCACTAGTTACTAGTTGATTGATTATGCTAATTATGTCAGTGAGATTGTTTATGCCAACGAAAATATTTGCTGGCGCATGTCTAAATATAATAGCGTCATAGTTATAAATCGCAGTCTAATTAAGCAAGTTCGAAGGAAGGACATTGATTTATCGTTTCCCGATTTTATTGCGCATGTTGATTAAAATTCGTGTGAAATCACCTCAGACTTGTTCAAGAAAGTCGTTTTGAATGCCAGGAGTGATTCCATAGTTTTATTCTCTAGTGACCAAAACTATCGATTAATGCTGTTTTCTATAATCGTACAAGAAAGTGACGAAACTTGTAGTGGGTCATTATGAATACAGCAATTGTCTGTTCTTAGATTTCATCTGTGTCGTGGACTGTCTACAAGGAAACTAGTGTGGTAGCTATTTTTCTAATACGTTGCAACAAAGATTCCATTGCTTATAAATACGTATACAAGGATAAAAATTGATTTATGAATGGCATCAAAATTCCTTCAGAGATGGCTTTTGATTTTGCTTCCCTCATCATATAAGCTATTGTTGATAATCTGGTGGTAAAATACTATAAAAAAAATCTAGATACGAGCACAGATAGTGTGATGATGATCAACCCTCATACTTTTACTCCAATTTAGATTCAGTGGTATTAAACAAAAAGGAGCATAAAGTTCTATTAATTATATAGCATATTTTATTCCAATAGTTATAAATAAAATGAACATATTTTATTTACTTGCATCCAATCCTACAGAAAAGCATCGATAATAAGCAAAAAACTATAATACATAGTAATAGGTTCAAAATTAGGTATTCTCGAATAAATAGCATGGTTCATCAGTAGTATGCAGATGTGTTCTAATGAAGGAAAGTTGTGTGTAATCCAGTCTTAAAATAAGCAGTTTGATAATTCACTATTATTTTATACGTGATATGAGAAGCTATAGATATTCAGCATATATTTTTCTGTTTAGTGGTGGGTCAGTAGAGATGGCAATCTTACATAGCTTCGGGCTATTTGTAAGCACTCTTACTAGTATAAAATTTCTTCCTGTTATTCGTCTCTCAATAAAAGAGTAAAATTCGAAACCATTTCTCAGGAATTATGTGTTTTATTCGAGCTGCATGACGTTACATTAAGATATACTTGATAGAAAAGGACGCAATAAAGTGAAATTCACTACTTTCAAACGTCAGTAATTTTTGCATCATTATTTGATTGCAAAATGTCATTTTTATCAAGGAAATACTTTTTAAAACTTTTACATGTCTTTTATAGTTTTCAGCATTAAATTATATATTAAATCTAATATACATTGATCTTTGTCTTATTGGTCTTTGTTATTTGAATAATTTCAAAAAGGATCTTAAAAGAGATGTTTAAGGGAATGATATGGAAATATTACAAAAAGTTCCTATTAAAGGATAGTTTTAATGAGAAACATAGTTTTATTGAGACTGGGAAATTAGTGAAGCTGTTCATTTATTTTGTATCATCGAATAATTATTGACTTGTTTACGGATGAACGACATTACAATGTGCTATGACGTAAATATTATTATGAGTTAAAGAATTCTTCTATCAAGTGGAAATGGAACCCTAAGAAGGAAGTACAGATTTGATATTCAACAAAATGATTCAGATTACCACATACACTGGTTAGTATTTCTGAATCGAAACTTCAGTACTCAGAAGTATACAGGAAATAATACTTCTGAGTACTAAATGCGTTTACCTATAATAATCATTAGTTAATTATACACTGCGAGGAAAAAAACGTCCATTTTACTTCCTTCAATGTGAACCAATTTCTTGAAATATGGTCAAATATGATGAACAGAACGTATTCCAGATCTTAATTCAGATATTGAAATTCTATCAAAAGGCATTTTTCAACTTTCAATCTTTCCTCGAGTTCACCATTGATTTTATACTACCTTATGCACTTATTATCATTTAAATGACTTAAAAATAATATCATAAATGATATCTCAATGAAGCCTCAGTTTCTTTCATATGAATGATTATATCTTTTCCATGAAAAGCTTTGTTTAGTTTTAAATCATATATGATAAAAAAAAGATTCATGAAGGTGTTATTATTTTTGATCTAAATGTGCGACATGGTCTCTTGGATTTGGTTTAGTTTATCTAAGCAAAGGAGGATAAATTACAACAAGACTTTTAATGACTACACGGATAATACTTAATATAAATGTTATGTATTTTAGTAATGTTTTTTTAAATTACAGATAGCTGTTATAATAATTTGTGGCTGTTTTCAAACAAATAATAGAAATTTCTTTCAAAACAAGCACAGGATTTGGAGAAGTAAGTTTTTAAATTGCTAGCTTGTATAAAACTATATTTACTTTATCATTTTTCGAATGATTCTTTTCAAACTTTTTAAAGAACATTCTAATTTATTTATTCTTTTAAAATAATTGTGAATGAAGTTTAATGTCTAGTTCTCTGATAATATATTTGATAGTTATATGAGTTTTAAAATAGAAACGATTATATTTTTGTCATATAACATAGTACTCAAAATTTCTTTGATCATCATACTATAATATAATAATAATTACTTTTAATCTAAATCCGTTTTAAAAATTCTTGTTTTTGATTATGTGAAGCAAGATAAAATAAGAATCAAAAACATATTTTAAGATACATATAAAGAGGGAAAATAAAGATGGTATTTGTAGATTCGTTATGTGAATACTTTGCTCTACGGTATCATAGTCTCTTGAGACTAATTAATTGCCGTCTGTTAAATAAAGATAAGAAGTTAAGTATCTTCTCGAAGATGAATTGAGGGAAATGGACACCATGACCAGATTAAAGGTTTTATACAGAATTTAGCATCTAATTTACAATCACACGTGTATTGATTATTGTTTACATTTGAATTAGTTAAAAAATAAAGCAAAATTTTTTTTTAAAAAATTACGATTATTAGGTAAAATGAAAACAAGTTTAAAATATAATAAGAATATTATTATACATATAGTTAAAAAAATTAAATTAATTCAAGTCATCAAAATATTTTTTTATTCATGTGTCAAATCGTTCACAATTTGCGCATAACAAAATGTATTCTTTAATTACAGAGAAATTGACTTGATATTTCAAATTGCTTAATTCTTAGAATTGAAACAGATTGCAACATATATATATATATATATATATATATATATATATATATATATATATATATATATATATATATATATATATATATATATATATATATATACATACATAATAGTATAATAATTTATGTTTTTCAGGGATGTGTTTACAAATCACTGTGAGGTTTGCATTAATTTTCAAAATAAATTCATTGTTTTTTTGTATTTTAAAATAAAATAAAATATATATTTCTATATAAGCTGTTAAGCTTAATGGATTAAAATTATGAAGTGTTGACTTACATTTTTAAAATGATTTTAAAACTAATAAAAATAGTCGATTTCAATATAAATTTTAGGACTAAGCAGTTAGGTTAAATTTTATAAAATTTATTTGCCTATAATGTAAAAAGAAATATTAAAGTATCATAAAAATAATTTTATTAGATCTAAACTAAAAATGAAATTAAATGAAATAAAGAAATAGAAAATGTTTTTTTATAAAATATTAGAAAATAATCTGAAAAGTAGCAAAGTAACAATGTAAAATGAAGTTTTTATCTAGAAAAACTACGCGAAACAAAAAGAATGACTAAGCAAAAAATTATAATCTGGAAATGATTAAATAAATTGAATTAAAAGTCATTATTAAGAATATTTTACTAAAGTTTTGATTGTTAAAAAATAGCAGATCAAGAAATAACATACAAACGTTCTTTCGAGAACAAATCTTTTAGAAATAAGTCAATGAAAAAGTTTGGTAACTGGTATTTTAAAAAGTATATATAAAAAAAGAAAATCAGCAAGAAAATAATAAAAATTTTAAAAAATGCTTCAGAAATTTATGCTTTTAAACTTCGATTTATATTTATACTTTTAAAACTGTTTGATTCTACAGGCAAATAGTATGATTGTAAAAGAAACGTAACAATAAAAATTCAATGAAAAACAATTCCTGAAAACAAAATGATTTAAGAATAAAGATAAAAGAAAATTCAATGTAAAATAAAAGAAGTAAAAGGGAGCCCGAAAAAAAAAGAAAAAAACGATTTTATTTTAATTTTTTGTTTTGCAAAATCACTCACTGAGATGACAAAAGGCTTAATTTAATTATAAATGAAGTAGAAAATGTAACGATTTTGCAAATCACTTTTAATTTTTTGCTTTATAACAGTAAAACTTACAATAGCTGAATGCGTTTTGCGAAATTAATAGGCTTAAATTGAAAAAAAATATTCTATGAATGAAAAAAAAGTATTTCATTTGTGTAATTAAAATAACTTTGAAAAAGTGTAATGAAAGCAATGAATTAATTTTTTTTTTTATTTTAAAATATAAAGTCGATATTATAAATAATTTACATTATGTTTGTTTGTGGGTTTTTTGTCCGGGATTAAATTCCAAAGGGTAGCCCGGAATGGAGTGAAATTGGTATCAGGTTGTCAATCTGTATTTCATTAGCATAAAATAAAAAATATTTTTTACTGAAATATTTTGTTATTGTTTTGTTATTAATCTCGAGATTATCTAGCATAGCTAGACAATCCACATAAATCCAAAAAAATCTAAAAAATCTAAAATATGATGAGGGTTCTGAAGAAACTCGTCCTTACTAAAATTTAAGCACATTAAAATCTGAGCAGTGGAAACCATGTCAGCTTTATACTAATGGCTCTCTAGGTATATTTTTTGACCCTGTATCAAATAGTCACTCAAGAAGCGATTTCAATAGTTTGACTACACTGTGTGTATAATTAATTTAAACTATAATTAATGCTAATGTAAACACTTCTTGTAGCTACTTATGCCTCTATATAACAAATTTAAACAAATTGATGTTCCATTCAGGAACTCTTCTCGCTTCAAGAAGAAACAAAATTGCATAAATTATTCTATATTATTCGCAT